>KZ302221.1:17462-30764 GCA_002554575.1 Amanita thiersii Skay4041 | reverse complement strand
GAGGGACTACAAGGTGAAACGGCTGTCCGAAGGTAAGTATAAATCAGTATTCGCATTAGAGTAAACAAAAGTAAACAAAGAGATGTCGAAACGTCGAAAATAGGGGTTGGTCGCGCTTAGGGGTTGAACCTGGAGCGCTGAAGGTTTGGAGGGCGTAACAGTTGAACCTTGAGCGCTGAAGGTTGGAGGGCGTAACACCAATGACTCCTTGAAGTCATCTGACATGTCCAAGTGATCTGAGATGTCTGATGTTGATAAGATAAGATAACAAAAAAGAGGAGAAAAGAAAAGAAAAGGAAAATGAAAAAGAAATAAAGAGAGGTCATAACATCAGCAGTGGATATTGTCTGAATTTCTTCATTATAATCACTGAAGTCATTTTGATTCATTGTTACATGATTGCTTGCTCCAGAATTGATCATCCACTTAACAGTTTTGGTAGTTTCTTTACTTAATTTGGTATCATGCTTAGTAATATGGTTAATCATGTTGATTGACTTTCTATTAGTTGACATATTACATGAACACAAATGATCACTATCTAATTGATTAATATGAGATGTATGGTCCCATACTATCTTCATCTCCACAGTAGTATTCTCTGTGTTAGAAGAATTAGTAGTGTCATTAAGACATGATAAAGAAACATACAGTATGGAAGATTTCCTCGTCCTGTTACAAGTTCCTCTCCTTCAGAGAGATAACTGAAGTCATGACAGGCATCATGAAATTCTAGTTCTATTTCCATTTCTTCTTCTTTAATTTTTAATTCCTTTTCTACTGAGTCATCAATAGAAAAGCCTTGATCTACATATTCTTGAAGTTTCCTGATACATTGTGCCTCAGGTGATTCAAGACATTCTATTAGTTCAGATTCTGAATTGTTAGAACTTTCATTAGGTGACATATCAATATGATGAATGAGTTGTTGTTCATCATTTGATTCTTCAGAGAGTTGTCTTTGAATGAGGTTGATCACCTTTCCTTTGCCTTTACTCTCAGTAGTTGACTGAGATCTCCCTTCCTTTTGAGCATGTTTAAGCTCTTTTCAACATTTCCTAGTCTCCTGATTTTGTTGCCAATTAGCCCCACATTGGTAAGGTTTATTAGCTTCAACATTGGTTGGTTTAGATGAAGAGCTGGAACCCTAATTTGATTGCCATTTCAGAGTATATGGCTTTTTGTTTCTGTTAAAGGAGGATTTGTTCACATAGTTGACATGATGTCCTCCTGAGCTTGACTTCATCATAAGTTGATGATGCTTGTGTTCCTCCTCAATAATAGGAGTGATCTTTTCAACTGTCAAAGTTTCCTTTGTATGGGTTGCTAAGATTGTTGATGCTAGATTATCCCAACCAGCAGGAAAAGCTGCAATGACCATGATGGCCTGGAAAGCACTGCTAACAGATTCTCCATATGCAGCTAGGCAATTAAACATAGTATTAAGTTTGCCTAAGTCCTTCATAAGGCTGTTTGGGTTCATCCTAAAGCATGAACAAGCTCTGAAGTTGTTGAAAATGGCTGAAATACCAGGCATATCAAATCATGTTTTGATGTTGTCCCAGGAGGTTTTGGCATTATCTCCAATTAAGTAATGGAGTTTTATAATAAGTGTCATTTTTAATAAGCCAAGGACTTGGACATTCATCTTTTTCCAAGCATCATATCCTTTGGCTTTTGGTGAAGGTCCATCAGTGGTTATTGCATCTTGAAGATTTTGTACTTGAAGATACACTTCTGTGAGTGAGGACCATTGATGGTAATTACTCCCATCAAGTAATGGTATATGGTTTATCATATTGCCAGAGCCTTCTTGTTACACCCTCCAAACCTCTAGCACTCAAGATTCAACCCCTAAGCACCCCTATCTTCAACATTTTGACATTCTCTTATTTACCTTTGTTTGTCAAACTCACAAATATTGACCACATACTGACTTGGACAGTCATTTCATCTGTAGTCATACATCCTGACTACTACCTTGGGGTACTCTGGTCCCCAGGTTCCCTTATTCATCACCTTACTAACATCCTTACTCATGCTACAACCAGGAGTAGTTATATTTAGGATAATACTTGTTTCATTGCTCCAGTTTAGTTTGTCTTAGCTACCATTATATGTATATAAACAGTAGCTACTTGCCTAGGATTCCCTAGGCTTTCAATACAAGTATCTCCTCTACTCTCATCTTGTTCTCATTGTCTGAGGATCTACCTAGAGCATCACTCTACCTAGTGACCAGACATATCCTTATCTTATCTAAGTGGTGGTCACCTTGCCATTGCTGCTATCTTTGAGAGTCCTATACTTGGTCTTTGGCTTACTGCCTGAGCACTGAGATAGATGTCCCTTACACTTCTCCACCTAGTAGTGTGCTGGCACAGTGGGTTTTGGCTAAGGACTCAATGACTGACCAACCAACAGGGTCACTAGGTTTCAAGGATGAGTCAAGTAGGATATGCACAAAGCCTTGGTCAAGTGTGACTCTAAACTTGATGTCTTTGTGATACTTGTGATTAATCTGTGTCAAGTATTTAACTGTAGGCCATTTGGGCCATGCACAAAGTCCAAGGTATTCCTCTTTAATGGCTGCTAAATAACAAAGGCCATGGTGTTTCCAGACTGGAGAGTTGGAGGTATGAATTAACTTTTCCCCTCCTTTAGTCTGAATGTGTTACATCCATTTGTCTTTATTTCTTTTCATTTCATTTTCATTTCATTTCTTTTCTTTCATTTTCCCACTTCCCTTTGTTATCTTATCTTATCAATCTCGGGCTTCTCGGATGACCTCAGGGATGTCGGATCTTTCGGACATCTCGGACAAGTCCAGAAGACTGTTGGTTCGAGTCTCCCTTCAACCACTTACTTTACCACTCCTTTTAATTCTTTGTTTGTAGTAGTTTAGTCTCAACTCTTCGATAGTCTACCTCACCGTGTAGCTACAAGAGTAACGTCTTTTCTCTAATCTATCCTCTTCCTTCATTGTTCCTCAAACACTTGGAGTGACGCTTGGGAGTGTAGGATCGCGGTATCGGCCTTATTTGTGAGATTCTGACAGAATGGGAATAAAGACATTATGGGGAGTTGTCCTCACAATATCTTGGTTTACTCTCCAAGAACTGTAGCATGTAGTATCTCCTCTGTTAAGACATTTATATTCCCTTGGATTAGTGTCCAAGGAAAGTTTAGGAGAGGCAGGTCTGCCTTTACTTTGGTAATGAGGAGAGTGACACTTATGAAATTGTTCTTGGCATGCATATTGCTGTTTCCCTAAGAATTCTCCTAGAGACATTTTTGTAGTACCAAGGGTCTTGCCCTTGTGACAAGGTCCTTGATGTTGATTAGAAGGTCCTGCATTGGCAAGTTTTCCCTTCCAATTAGACTTTTCAGTCTTTGAATGTTCAATTGCCATTTCATTGAAAAGTTCATTTAAGGTCTTTTCTAATTTGCCTGAACTAACATACAAACTAGAACTAGAGGAAGGTGATGGCAGGAGTGCCTTCTGCTTCCCTTTAAATTTGGGAGCAGGAATGGAAGGCAATGAGCTGTCATTTTGCACTTCCATGGCAACTTTTTCATCTTGCTTCTTTTGCCAGACAAAATAATCCCTGTAAGTTTTATGAATGCACCTATATTCATTGCACTTTTCATCAACTCCTTCAAAGTAAATGACTTTGGGTGGTGGTTGATTAAATTTCTTCTGGTCCTCTAACCAGGAATTGATGTAACTGATTTTATGGTCATTGTCTGGACCATCACCCCAATCTAATCTTGGCTGCTTTGCGATTTTGTAGACAGCTGTGAAAGTGGCATTTCTGCCTTCAACTTCCTTTTTGAGAAAATTAGATGAGGCATTATTCCAGGCATCCCAATTGGCTTCAATGATTTCCCATTTCTTGGCTTCTTCAGCCATTCAATCCTTGTGCAGATTTCTGAAGACCTGTTTGGAGCTTGTGGGAACTCCTTGTGCTGCAGTGGCAGCATAAGTCAGACTGTTAGGTCCAGTTATCTGTAAAATGGGGACTACCTGATCTGAGTTGTCAGATTGGTTGTCAATGAATTTGCCACCTGTGCATTTCCAGGATTCCAGAATAAATACTGGTTGTGTCCCAGGAAGTTGTCCAGGGAACTTCCAAGAGTTCAGAATGTTGGCAGGTTCTCCCTGATTTTCCAGGCTTTCCTGAGAGTAATTGAAAGCAGGAATGTAGTTGTAAGGGATATCTATCCCAGTGCTCAGGCAGTAAGCCAAAGACCAAGTATAGGACTCTCAAGGTGAGCAGCAATGGCGAGATGACCACCGCTTAGATAAGATGTAGATATGTCCAGTCACTAGGTAGAGTGAAGAGCTCTAGGTAGATCCTCAGACAATGAGAGTGAGGTGAGAGTGGAGAAGATACTTGTATTGAAAGCCTAGGGAATCCTAGGCAAATAGCTACTACTTATATACATAAGGTGGTAACTAGGAAGAGTTAAAATAGCAGAATGAAACAAGTAAGAGATAGTCAGTGGCTATCCCTGGTTGCACTGTGAATAAGAATATTGGTAAGATGATGAGTAAGGACACCTGGGGACCAGAGTAGCCCAAGGTAGTAGTCAAAGTGTATGACTGTAGATGAAATGACTGTCCAGGTCAGTAAGTTAACCAATATTCACATTTGAATAAACAAAGGTAAACAAAGAAGCATTGAAGCATCAAAAATAGGTGCTGCATAGTAAAAGGGGCACTTAGGGGTTGAACCTTGAGTGCTGAAGGTTGGAGGGTGTAACAGTAGTGAGGTGGGTGCACCAGAGGAGTGGTAATCTGAGGGACTGGAATTGTTACGCCCTCCAACCTTCAGCACTCAAGGTTCAACCCCTAAGTGCCCCTTTTACCATGCAACCCCTATTTTCGATGCTTCGATGCTTCTTTGTTTACCTTTGTTTATTCAAATGTGAATATTGACCACATACTGACTTGGACAGTCATTTCATCTGTAGTCATACGTCCTGACTACTACCTCAGGGTACTCTGGTCCCCAGGTCTCCTTATTCACCACCTTACTAACATCCTTACTCATGCTACAACCAGGAGTAGTTATATTTAGGATGTTACTTGTTTCATTACTTCTTTTTAGTTCATCTTAGCTACCACCTCATGTATATAAGCCATAGCTACATTGCCTAGGATTCCCTAGGCTTTCAATACAAGTATCTCTCTTACTCTCATCACTCTCATTGTCTGAGGATCTACCTAGAGCATCACTCTACCTAGTGACCAGACATATCTTTATCTTATCTAAGCAGTGGTCACCTCGCCGTTGCCGCTATCTTTGAGAGTCCTATACTTGGTCTTTGGCTTACTGCCTGAGCACTGAGATAGACGTCCATTACAGGTATGTGCAGTTGGGAAGGCCCTTATCCCCTGGGTGCTGTTACACCCTCCAACCTTCAGCACTCAAGGTTCAACCCCTAAGCACCCCAATGTTATGAACCATTTGTCACCATTCCTTATTTTCTTTCTCCTTTCTTTTTCTTTTCTTTTCTTTTCTTTTCCTTTTCTTTCTTATCTTATCTTATTGTCATTGGGCTTCTCAGAGACACTTGGACATTCTGGACTTCTCAGGCACCTTGGACATCTCCAAGGAGTCTCAAGTTCAATTCCCCTTATGACCATTTACTTTACTGTTTACTTTAATACATTGTTGTTAGTTGTTTATTCTTTAGCTCTTTGATAGTTTACCTCTATGTTAACTACAAGAGTGCAATCCTATCTGTTTCCTCTTATTCTCTTTTATCTTTCATCTCAAGACTTAGGAGTGATGCTTGAGGAGTACTGGTGGATCATGGTAAAGGAGTTATATGTGAGCTCCTAACACCCAACCCTTATTTTCGACATTTCGACATCTTCTTTGTTTATCCTTGTTTACTCTTTTGCAAATACTTACCTTTACTGCCTTTTGGACAGTGTTTCATCTGTAGTCAACATTGCTGACTATTGCTTTGGGCTACTCTGGTCCCCAAGCATCCTTACTCATCACTTTACCAAGCTACTTACTCATCTGGTTACCAGTAGTAGCTATATTTACTTTCTTACTCATTTCACTTCAGCTACTTAGATACCATTGATGTATATAAGCTTAGCTACATTGCCTAGGATTCCCTAGGCTTTCAATACAAGTATCCTTTCTACTCTCACTTCACTCTCACTGTCTGAAGATCTACCTAGAGCACATTGCTCTACCTAGTGATCAGACATATCTAGATCTTATCTAAGTGGTGGTCACCTTGCCAGTGCCACTTACCTTGAGAGTCCTATACTTGGTCTTTGGCTTACTGTGTTAGGAGCTCACTGAATATACCAATGACTGCAATCCAACAATAACCCTCAGGCGTCTCTCCAAAGTGTTGAAGAAAGAGAAAGATAGAAAAGTTGAACTTTCATATATTTACACAGTGAGGTAAACTATTGAAGAGCTAAAGAAACAACTACTACAAACAATGAAGTTAAACAAAGGGTAAAGTAAATGGCAAAAGGGAGAATTGAACCAAGGACTCCTCAGAGGTCATCCAAGATGTCCGAGATTTGATAAGATAAGATAAGGGGAGGCACGCACTTAGACAGGTGCTAATACGAGTGCATGTCTAAGTGGGCATCAATAATGGGAAAAAGAAAAGAAAAGGAAAAGAGAAAAGAGAAGTTCTAACATCACCCCCTCCTTAAGGATTGCACCCACACAATCATAAGGAGTTTGCTTCGATCCTCACATTCTTCCATCGTCTCCAATTCCTCTCCAACCTCTCCAAATAATCTGCTTCAAACTTACTGTCCTCCCATCCAAACAATCTCCTTGGTACTCGTGGTTGGGTGAGGTTATTGTATCATTTAAAGTTGAAGTTTCTCAATGCGATATGTCTGGGGGCAGCGGGATGAGTATCATGGAAGGTCTTGACCTTCTCCGATGCGTTCGTCATATTTTCCGCTGGTTCCCAGGTACTTTCCTCAACTGGATAACCTTTCCATTTCACCAAGTATTGGAGTTTACCTCCATGCCTTACTCTACTATCCAACAATTCCTCCACCTTGTATTCTTCCTGTTCACCTACAATTTCAGGGGGGGGGCATCCATGAAGGGTTTGTCTGGTACAGTTTGGTTCCATGTATGGTTTCAGTTTAGACTCATTGAAGACATCATGTATTTTCCAATTGGAGGGGAGTTCCAATTGGTAGGTGGAATTGCCAACCTTCCTTTTTACTATGAATGGTCCATAGTATTTATTGTCTAATTTCTTCAAAGGCTGTTTTGTTTTTATGTCAGACAAGTCTAATAGAACCTTTGATCCAATTGCATATTCTTTGGCTGGTTTTGTATGTTTATTGTACAACTCCTTCATTTTTTGGTTCACTTTGAGGAGTGCATCCTTAGCCTTAGTGATTGCATCTTTGGTTCTGTCCATGAAATTCTGTACCAATTGATTTTTTGAGACTAGTGTTGGTTCTACTCCAGTGAAAGGGTTCCTTCCATTGTTTAGCATAAAAGGTGAATATCCTGTCACACTGTGTAACTGATTGTTGTGACAGAATTGGGCGATGGGTAACCAATCAGCCCAATTATTTTGTTGGTTATTGATGTAGATTCACAGGTATTCTATTAGCTCTTGATTTACCCTTTTGGTTTGTCCATCTGTTTGAGGATGAAACACTGTGGAGTAATTTCCGGTAATCCCTAAACCTTTGTATAATTCCTTCATGAATCCTGATATGAATTGAGGACCCCGATCACTTATCACCTTTTTTGGGAGACCATGTTCCTTGAAAACATGATCTCAGAATAAGGTGGCCATTCCTAATGATGTAATGGTGGAATATGTTGGTATATAATACACCTTTTTCATTAAGCAATCAATGATTACCATCACCATATCATATCCCCTGGATTCTGGTAGTGGTCCTACAAAGTCTATACTGATAGTATGCCAGGGTTCAGGAGGTATCTTGTTCGGATGGAGCGGTGCAGCCTTCTTCTGATGATTGGGTTTATTCATATTGCACCCTTCACATCTCTTGAGATACCTTTCTACATCGATCTTCATGTTGGGCCACCAGTAGTTTCTGGTGATGAGCTCTATCATTTTTGTGACACCAGGGTGTCCATTAGATGCCCAACTATGACAAATCGTGATGACGAGGTCCCATATTTCCTGATCTACCGGTATATACATTCATCCTTGCCAGTAAACCCAACGATCCTGAATAGTAAAGCTCAGATCCTTGTTTTTGATTCCGTTAGTGACCTGTTTATCCCAAGACCTTTTTCCAAGTTTCCCAACTTTTGATTTGATTTCATCTAGTGTGCAGTCATCATCATACTGTAGATCCTGACGAACAGGTGTTCTTTGAGGAGTATGATGTTCTCATTGTCATTGTCTCCCCATTCATGTCCCACACATCTGGATAAAAGGTCCGGTTTGGTATTCGCTTTACCAGGTCTATGCTTTATCAGGAAGTTGAATTCTTGAAGGTCAGTGATCCATCTCACTTGTCGGTGGTTGAGGTTTTGTGGTTTTCTGAAGTAAGTTAGATTTTGATGATCTGTGAGAACCTCAATCTGTTTCTCCATGCCTTTCAGGTAGTGGGACCATTCATAAAAGCTTGCCATAATAGCAAGCATTTCTTTGTCATAAATTTTGTAGTTTCATTCAGCCTCATTTAGTGAACGAGACATGTATGCGACTGGTCTCCAAGTTCCATCTACCTGCTGTTGAGATAAGATCACCCCCAAGGCAAAGTCTGATGTGTCCGACTCAATCCTAAACTGTTCAGTCATATTAGGGATTATGAGGATGGGTTGGGTTGTTACTTGTTCTTTTAACCCATTAAATGCTTTCTGTTGCTTGGTTCCCCATTCCCATTGGACCTTTCCAGTTAGTTTTGTAAGTGGTTTAGCGATGCGAGCAAATCCTGCAATAAATCTTCTGTAGAAATTACAGAAGCCTAGGAATTGTTGCAACTCCTGCTTACATGTCTGCACTGGCCACTCCATTACCCCCTTGACTTTAATCAGGTCCATTCTTATTGAGTTCGCGGATATAATTAAACCAAGGAATTCTATCTCTGTTTTTTTGAACTGGCATTTTTCTGGTTTCAGAGATAGTTGATGTTCCTCAAGTTTGGCTAATACTTGTGCAACTTGACATTGGTGTTCTTCAATGGTTTGAGTGAAAATGAGTATGTCATCCATGTATACACTCATCCAACCCTCTGCGATCTCATTCCTGAATATATCATTCATCATGGTTTGGAATGTCACAGGGGAATTTGTTAATCCAAAGAACATCACCAACAGTTCAAATAGTCCATGATTTGTCCTGAAGGCTGCCTTCCATTGATCACCCTCTTTGATCCTGATATTGTTATAACCCCAGCGAATATCCATCTTTGAAAAGTATTTTGCATTGGATAATCAATTGATTAATTCATTAATGAGGGGTAAAGGATACCAATTTTTAATTGTCATTTCATTTAGCTTTTGGTAATCCTGATGTTATGCCCTCCAGCTTTCAGTGCTCAAGGTTCAACCCCTAAGCACTCCCAACCCCTATTTTCGATGTTTCGACGTCCTTTTGTTTACTCTTGTTTACCCTTTTGCGAATACTCACCTTTACTGCCTCTGAGGACAGTGTTTCATCTGTAGTCAACATCGCTGATTATTGCTTCAGGCTTACTCTGATCCCCAAGCATCCTTACTCATCCCCTCACTGAGCTACTTACTCATCTGGTTACAAGTAGCAACTATCTTTATTCTCTTACTTGTTTCATTGCCTTATTCTACAGTAGTTCGCCTTAGCTACCACTTTATGTATATAAACAGTAGCTACTCACCTAGGATTCCCTAGGCTTTCAATACAAGTATCTCCTCTACTCTCACCTCGTTCTCATTGTCTGAGGATCTACCTAGAGCATTGCTCTACCTAGTGACCAGGCATATCTTTATCTTATCTAAGCAGTGGTCACCTTGCCATTGCCGCTCCCCTCGAGAGTCCTATACTTGGTCTTCAGCTTACTGCCTGAGCACTGAGATAGACATCCCTTACACCTGAACAGGTCTCAGAGATCTGTCCTTCTTCTTTACAAAGAAAAAGGGGGAAGCCATACTGTAGGTGATTTACTGGGTCAAATCCATCCTGTGTCCAGATTTTCTCTCAGGAATTCATCCAATTGTTTCTGCTCAGTGACACTTAGTGGGTAGATTTTGCAATCCAATGCCTTAGAATCAGGTAATAATTCTATAGCATGGTCCCATGGTCATCTGGGTGGTAATTGATCAAATGTTTCCTTTTTGAAGACTTTATGATAGGGCTGACAGTAAGCAGGTAATTTCGCATTTAATTCCTTGGAAGTCTTAGGAATGTATGCCTGTTCTGCAAGTTGTCCTGCTTTAGATTGAAAAGCCCATAATCAAAATTCTTCCAGACCGATGTGGATGGCCAGTAGGCAGTCTCCTTCCTTCATCTCATCCCATTCTATTGTATTGATAGATTCCTCCTCAGGGCTCCCTGCTTTTGATCCTGACTTACATGCTCCTGGGCATCAGGAAAATTCAAGCATTGCATTTTTCCAATCAATTCTGGGGTTGTGGTATTGTAGCCAGTCATGTCCCAGAAAGATTTCATTTTTACTAATATTCACAATGCTGAAATCCATTAATTCTTTGTGGTTGCCAATCCTCATTCATAGTTGTATTTTATGCATCAAGGAACCTATGATATTTTTTGTTCTGTCTGCATTGTATACCAGGATTGGTCGAGGAAGAGGGATGGTGTTTAACTGATGCCTAGTCACAAAGTCCTTATTCACACAAGAACCTGTACATCCGCTGTCCAACAATGCCTTTACTTCCAAGGATTCAAAGGTATCAATGGTGGAAATGATTGCTTTGATATCCATCTGGTGATTTCTGCTAGTTCAAACTACAGTTGGTTTGTTTTTTAGTTTGTAGATGGATAATAGAGCGTCGTTTTCATTCATTAAATTCAGTTGGTCGATGAGTTGACCTGATACCTCTGAGATCCATTTATTGTGAGCATATTGTTGGAGGGTTCTTATAGCCTCCTCCTTATCCTTGTTCCAAATTCTCCTGGTTACCCAGGGGCCAGTCCAGATTCTTAATCCCTTTTTATCTGTTCTCAACAGTTCACTCCTGATACTGTTCAACAGATGTTTATTTTCCTGGAGTACATAATCAATGCACACTGGTCCATTTACATACATAGAACTACTGGCCAGTGAATTGGAGTCATTCACTGGCTGAAGGGAAAATTCAGGGTTCTGGGTGCTGTCTGGGTAGATTGAACAATGGTTGGTTGTTTGACTGGAGTTTCCTCTATGTGGGCCACACCACCTCCCACTGTGCTACCACCACTCATCACCATCTGCCACAACTCATTCCTATCTTCATCTGTACCATTGTTCCATGTGCTCACCAAGTGCATTTGCTGTTGCTGGGGGTTTGGGCACACTCAGGCCATATGACCAGTTTGTCCGCAGTTGTAGCACCTGAATGGTGTACGGTTTCTGTCTACCTGCATTGCATTTGGATCCCTTTGTATGTTTTGTATTGGTGGTCTCCACTGCTGTTGTTGCAGTCAATTTGCAGGTGATTGTGGGTTACGTAGTGCCTGTTGGGTAAGGCCTTGGTGTTGGTTATATCCCTGAGTCTGTCCTTGTTGACTGGCATGTTGCGTTGTGCCAGTCTGACCACCAGTGCTACTACCTCCACATGTAGTGAACATTTTCCTTTCAGCTACCACCTGTCTCCATTGGCGGTCTAGGTGAATCACCAACTTGTACCATTTCTCTAATGTGCTTGGGAGTTCAGGTATGGCCATACATTTGTCAAGGAGTGGGGAGTTTAGAGACCATTTGAATTCGTGGATCCCAGCAGTCTCTCCATATCCAGATCTCATGTAAGCTTGTTTGAATAGTTGTACATGCTCTTCAGCAGATTGGGATCCTTGCTTGATTGTGGTGATCTCTTGGATGGCCATTGCCTGTTTGTTTGGATCACCAAACACCTTGTAAATGTCGCAGTACAGGAGTTTGATTTTGTTGGGTTCCACGGACTCTTCATACTGGGTCTGATAGTCTGGCAAGTTCATGTAAACAAGGAAATGGTCACAGAACATTTGTGCCATGCCCATTTGCATAAATCCTAGAACCCATGTAATTTTTATCTGTAAGGTCAGGAACTCCTGAGGTTTCGCAGACATGTATAGTTGACAACTGTTGATGAACCCCTTGCAAGTGGCCATTGCACCATCGTAGATCAGTGGTGTTGCCATTTTTGGTCCCCTAAATGGTTGACCTTGTACTGGTGGTGAACCCACTGCTGCCTGCGCCTGGAGTTGTGTGATGGTTTGGCCTTGTTGAGTAATGGTGTGCTGCAAGTTACTGTATTAACCATACCCAACAATTGCTGTATTTGAGCAAGGGCCTGGTCTAAAGACCAGTCTGGTTCATCAGTACCACCAGTACCACTGTTGACCATCATCCTGAAGGGAAAGAAAATGATTCGAAGAAGGTAGTCAAAGGGGAGGAGCATATATAGGAGAGGATCCATGTTGTGGGAGAGAGGCGGGGAATGTGAGAATGTGAAGTGTCTACTAGTACCTTGTGACAGGTGCGCGACCCTAGACTGTCACTTGAGGTGATGGGAGATGGATAAGGATAAGAAACCTGGAGTTGAAGGCATGCTAGGTGGCGAGTGAACGAGCTTCTCTCGGAGAGGGTAGGAACATGAGCCTACGCCTAGACCAAGATCCTACTGTGCTCCATGAATTACACTGGTCTATCTCCACCAGCTGTAATGGGACACAATCAAGGGGGCACTGGGCTATGCAAAAGGTCATGGATCCTGTGAGTAGGATACAGTTGATGGGGCCTGTGATTAGGCCAATGAAGTGTGGGGTGTTATGGATGTAAGTCACCCTCCAGAACTACAATTGAAAGGTGGATGGGGGAGCACAAGCGCGCTATAGGCATGATAGTATAGGATGAGTCTCAAAAGACAGTCTCGACGAGTGAGGAAGATAGCTCTTTGATTATGTTAGGAGCTCACTGAATATACCAATGACCATGATCCAACAATAACCCTCAGGCATCTCTCCAAAGCATTGAAGAAAGAGAAAGATAGAAAAGTTGAACTTCCATATAGTTACACAGTGAGGTAAACTATTGAAGAGCTAAAGAAACAACTACTACAAACAATGAAGTTAAACAAAGGGTAAAGTAAATGGCAAAAGGGAGAATTGAACCAAGGACTCCTC
>KZ302221.1:0-16653 GCA_002554575.1 Amanita thiersii Skay4041 | reverse complement strand
ATATTCACCTAGTAGTGATCTGTTAGAGATCACTACAACACAAGTGAGTAATGAGGTAAGAGCAAGTAAAATATGTATGGCTTACTGGCACTTCAGATCAGCAAGACTGAAGTGCCAGCTACAAATGGGTGTGCATATATAATATGCACACAGTATTAAAAGGAAACTGGTGCTTGATGAAGGACTGAAACATGTGGATACATTAGCACAGAATATACATCAGAAGGTGAAAAATCAAAATCAGCAGTAATGGGTAAAATTGTAGAACCACCACAACAAGGAGCACATGAGCTGTTCAGTTGAATGATACAGTCCATGATGATCAACAGATGTGAAAGACAAAAAGACAATACTATATTAGCCTAGTCCATGAGCTGAATGATCCAACATACAGATGTACTTCTATGTAGAGTGGAATCATTATTGTAGGCCTGCAATTAGAAAGGAATTATTACAAGTCTGTCCTAATTTCATTTTCCTTTTTATTTCTTTTTCTTTTCTTTTCTTTTCCTTTTTCCCATCCATTCCCTTATCTTATCTTATCAACCTCGGACTTCTCAGATAGCCTCGGGGATGTTGGACATTCCAGACATCTTGGGCACTTCCAAAAGGTCCTCAGTTTGATTCACTTTCCAACCACTTATTTTACCATTTCACTTAAACCCTTCATTTGTAGTAGTTTACTCTTTAGCTCCTTGATAGTTTACCTCTATGTGTAACTACAAAAGTCTCTCCAATCTACTTCTCTTCACTTCAAAGACTCCCAGGAGTGACACCTGAGGGATCTGTAGGATCATGGTAAAGGGTTACCCATGAGCTTTTAACATAATCAAAAAGCTAGCTACCCTCACTTGTCTCGAACATCTCATTGAGACCCATACACACTTATCCACCTTCACTTCCAAAGTGCACTTGCACTCCCCTTTCTTCCACTCAGGTCTGGAGTAGTGACCCACACCCATGGCACTCCACCCCATTGTTGGCCTAATCACAGGCCCCATCGACCGCATCCTAATCACAGGATCTATGACCCCATCTGATGTGCCCAGTGCCACTTTTCGACCCAGAACCATTACAGCTAGTGGAGAAAGACTAGTGTAACTCACAGAGAAAGTTGGATCTTGGCTAGGCATAGGCTCATGCTCCTACCCTCTCCAAAAGAAACTCATTCATTCATTGCCTAGCATGCCATTGATTCCAGGTTTCCTTATCCACTCCCATCTCATTACCTAAGAGGCAGACTAGGGTCATGCGCCCACCTTGAGGTTCTATTAGTCACTACATCACCTTACACCCTCATCCCACCTTATCACCATGGATCCCCTTATCTATGCTCTCCTTCCATTTTATTACCTTTTCCACATTCTTTTCTTCCCTGTATGCATGATGGTTGGAGGAGGTACTGGCGGTACCTCCAAGCCTGGCTGGACATTGGAGCAAGCTTTTGCCCAAATACAACAACTTCTTGGTGCCATGAACACCCTCCAGCAAACCATCTCGCAGCAGGAACAAACCATTGTGCAACTCCAAGTGCAATCCACAGCTACACCACTGGTTCAGGGACAGACAGCACACAGTCCAAAGATGGCCACACCACCTTTGTATGATGGATCTATGGCTCAGTGTGAGGCATTCATCAATGCCTGCAGGCTTTACTGTATATCTTGGCAAAACCCCAGGAATTTCACAATGTTCAGACAAAAATTACCTGGGTGTTGGGTTTTATGCAAAGTGGAATGGCACAACTCTTCCACAATCACTTTATGGTTTACATGGCATCCCCTGACTTTCGCATTCAGTATTTGGAGTCAATGGAACAGGATCCAATTGAACTCCTTTACTGAGACATTTATAAAGCATTCAGAGACCTGAACAAGCAGGCAATGGTGATACAGGAGATCACAACAATAAAACAAGGGAATAAATCTGGAGAGGAACATGTCCAGGCCTTCAAGCAGTGCTACATGAGGTCTGGCTATGGGGAAACCACTGGAATACATGAATTCAAGCAGTCACTTAATGGTCCCTTACTGGACAAAATAATGGGCATCCTGGATCTCCCTACCACTTTGGAAAAGTGGTATGATATCGCTGTAAGGCTAGATAGGCAGTGGAGACAGGCAGTGGCGGAGAAGAAGATCTTTGCCTCTCAAAGTGGAAAAGGAGAGACAGGGACAAGTAATCAAACCTGACAGTCACCAATGGCAAATCCACAATGCCAGACTGTTAGGCCCCCTCCTCCCCCAGCTGGTAATGCATGGCAGAACTGAGATCCAAATGCGATGGATGTTGATTGCAATCAATCTCAGTGAAGGTGTTTTAACTGTGGCCAGCCAGGTCACTTCACCCATTCTTGCCCCCAGCCCTGCCAACAGAGGACAAGATTGATCAATGTATGGCAAAGTGGTACAGAGGAGGAGAGAGAAGAACTCAGGAGGATGATGGGTGTGGGTGATGTGGGTGCTGCCCTGGAGGAGTCTATGGTTCAATGGTCATCAGCTTCTACCTCTTCAGCTCAGCATTTTCACTTCCATCAATGAGTAGCTCTGACTCATTGATTACATCTCATAAATATGTGGACTCATGTATGAATATTAATTACATTTTACAAAGCAATGTGAAACATATTCACAAGATCAGGAGTGAACCACTGAGACAAAAGAAAAACAGTTTGAAAGCTTGGACTGGCCAATGGGTGTTACAGTGAATTTGGAATGAAAATATTGAGGAAGGAGTTCAAACTCTCACTCAATATGCTCATAACAAGAGGGATAATGAAATATCAGCTGGATTGGTTCACAAAATCAATATGATGTCTGAAAAGGATGCCTTATGGGCAATATATCAGCTGAAAAATAAACTGACCATTATTTGGACATCTGGAACAAATCAGATTGATATTCCTTGCATTATTTCCACGACAGACACATTCAAAATGTTCACCATACAGTAAAAGCCTTATTGGATAGTGGATGTACAGGATCATGTATAAACTCAGAATTCATTAAATGACATAGGATTAACACTCATCCTCTTCCTCACCCAATACCAGTTTACAATGCCAATGGAACCCAAAACATTGGGGGATCCCTGATGCATATGGTAAAATTAAGAATGAAAATTGGTGAGCACAAAGAGATAATGGATTTTGGTGTGTCAAATCTGAGTAAAAATGAAATATTCCTCAGATTTGACTGGTTAAAATACCACAATCCTAAAGTTGATTGGAAGGCTTCCAAAATCGAGTTTTCATGCTGTCCTGGTGCATGCCAAACAAGTAGTGAAGTGGAAGAACCCAAAGATGAGCTGGATCTTCAGGTATGGGATGAATTAGAAGTCAGAGACAAACTCCTGGTGGTTCATGTAGGACCAGAAGAAATTGTTAGAATAGCCGCCCTTAAGGCGCTAAAGTATCGGACCAAAGATAATCTATAAATAGTTCATCTAATTATAGTACACCATGAATCGCCTATCGATCCATGGACACCTCGTAGATAGACTGCGGATATCTATGAATATCGCAGTGATATCATGCGCAGTTACCCCAGGTAAATGCGCAGCTACTCCAGGTAGAATCACGCGTAGAATAATGGTCCGTGCGCACACTTCTGTACAGTATAAAAGAGGACCATTTAGCGTCCTAGCAATACAAGTTCTTACAGAGCTTCTAGCAGTAGCACTAGCAACTACCTAACCAGTAAGTTAGCTCCCTAGCTACTAGCTTCCCTTAGGGATTAGCCTAGCGCTCTGCGCAGGCGTTCCGGACTGGGCAACTCCCCTTGGGAGCCAGTCTTCTCAACAGAAATGTGGTATAGGACATATCAATCTAAAGCTGGATCACTTGCTGAACAAGCCTACATCCCAAAAATGAGCAAAGATCTCCATAGTAAAATTGTTACGCCCTCCAAACCTCTAGTGCTCAAGGTTCAACCCCTAAGCGCCTTTAACCCCTATCTTCGACATTTTGACGTTCTCTTGTTTATCTTTGTTTGTCTACTTACGATTATTGACCACATACTGACTTGGACAGTCGTTTCATCCGTAGTCATGCATTCTGACTACTACCTTGGGGTACTCTGGTCCCCAGGTCTCCTTATTCATCACCTTACTAACATTCTTACTCATGTTACAACCAGGAGTAGTTATATTTAGGATGTTACTTGTTTCACTACTTCGTTTTAGTTCTTCTTAGCTACCACCTTTATGTATATAAGCAGTAGCTACATTGCCTAGGATTCCCTAGGCTTTCAATATAAGTATCTTCCTACTCTCATCTTGCCCTCACTGTCTAAAGACCTACCTAGAGCTCATCACTCTACCTAGCAATCAGACATATCTATATCTTATCTAAGCAGTGGTCACCTTGCCATTGCCGCTCCTCTTGAGAGTCCTATACTTGGTCTTTGGCTTACTGCCTGAGCACTGAGATAGACGTCCCTTACAAGATACTTGTATTGAAAGCCTAGGGAATCCTAGGCAAATAACTACTACTTATATATGCAAAGTGGTAGCTAAGGCAAACTAAAGAGGAATGATAAAACAAGTAAGGAAGTAAAGATAGCTACTACTGGTAACCAGATGAGTAAGTAGCTTGGTAAAGTGATGAATAAGGATGCCTGGGGATCAGAGTAGCCCAAAGCAATAGTCAGCAAGGTTGACTACAGATGAAACACTGTCCAAAGAGGCAGTAAAGGTGAGTATTTGCAAAAGGACAAATGGATATAAACAACAGAGCATTGAAGCATTGAAAATAGGGGTTACACATAGATGGGAGTGCTTAGGGGTTGAACCTGGAGTGCTGAAGGTTTGGAGGGCATAACAATCTTGCTCTCATTGTCTGAGGATCTACCTAGAGCACATCACTCTACCTGGTGATCAGACATATCTACATCTTATCTAAGCAGTGGTCACCTTGCCAGTGCCACTTACCTTGAGAGTCCTATACTTGGTCCTTGGCTTACTGCCTGAGCACTAAGATAGATGTCCCTTACATATCAATCCTTTTCACATGTCATGTCAAGTATGAGAATGAATAGTCGTCTGTTGGACAGTTACATCCTCCTTATTTTTCGAATGCGTGCATACCAGTACTGTATTCAATTCAACAGGGCAACAAAAACAAACAAACAACGATATACATGAAATCGTAGAGGTAACTAGATACCATCTGATCTTGGCCTCATTCTCCTAAATCCAGAGTGAGACCCCTTCCTGCGTTTATTCTATCGTTGTTCAGCCTTTGAGTCACTAGACACTGGACGCTTACGTGCGGAGGAACGAAGCTTCGGTTGAACAGACCCAGTCTCGTAATCTGACTTTTCCTCGGCACTGAATGGCTTTGCACTGTCATTTTTGGGCCAGTGGGACCGACGCAGTGCTGATTCAAATAGAGGAAGCACATTGAGATGATCCAGCAGGTGTACATCAAGCACTCTTCCCACAAGTTCTTGCAACAATGCGCTTAATGGCCAGTTATTACGCACTCGAACATAGATTTTATCTTCAATTTGATCTCTGAGGAAACCATGCTTCGCATTGGAGGCATTTGTCGGATCAGGTTGATCAAAGACTTTTGCACAAGTCATTTGTGTTCCGTGATAATCCATGTGGCTAAGAACAAGCCAGAATAGAACCCAAATGAATGATTCCAGATCATCCTTACATTCGTGTGGTTTTTGTTTTAGAACCCGCATGGACATGAACTGATACGCGCCCTGCAAAAATTTAATCATCAATCATCAAACAGCATCAGGATGACATACCGTCATGTCCCTCAGGCTTTCTGGTATATGAGATCTCAGGTGTCCAAAGTTCGGTGCAGGGTCATCATTATCACTCGCAAACTTGTCCCATTCCTTGACATATGTGCAGTAGTCCAAGTCGTGCAGAAATCCTCGGAGTCCCTCGCCCTCAACAAGGAGGATATTGTGTGGACTAATATCTCGATGGAGCAGCCCACACTCGAGAAGTGCCCGATGTCCTATGGATACAAATCAGATGGCATACTCATGGGTAACTGCATTGCGAAACATACCTTTGATGGAATACTCAAGAGCTGACACCAGGTGCTTCGTAGACGGGAACAGGACAAGTGGCACACCAACGGGATACAATGTTATTCGACAATGCATCCGGTTCAGGTGGTCTAGATGTTGACTAGGTGGCTCATCAGACTCACTATCCAATGTTTCATCATCTTCCCAATCCTCTGAATTATCCTTAATCTCATGCATGTCGTTGTTGTTGTCATTCTCGCTGCCACTCTCATTGCCACTCTCATCTTCGTCCTTGTCCATGTTCTGATTATCATCGTGATAGTCATTCTCATGCTCATGCTCCGCTTCTTTCTCTTCACCAGATCCTTCTGCAGCGTCACAACTGTTAGTAAGATGTTCAGTAAAACCTTTGATATCGCCTAGATCAAGTCCACCAACGGCTTTAGCTAATCCAACTGGATATTCCTCGTAACGACAGCGGACATGTTCATATGCCTTTATTTCTGCACCGCGATATGCATGTCGCCAGGAATCCTTCAAAGCATAGAACTGTTTCTCGTCTTCTTTGAACAGAACCTTCCAAACATGAGTGGCCCGAGAAAATAGACCGTCTGACCTCCACAGTGGATCACCAATGGTGTAGCACCATGTGGTCGTAGCAACTTCAGATAGTGGTTTGTTGTATGGGGTATCTAAAGGACTGAATGATGCCAATACCTTCCGAGAAGAGCCGGCCCGGCTTTCCGCTCTTTCGGGAAGGTATCCATGACAGGAGATCAATGTTTCTTTGACCCAGACCTTGTCCTGATCACTCAACGTCATAATGGCCCTGTCAAGTCCCAGGAGAACTGGCGCAGTGGAAGGTGTACCATCTGGTATATCCACTATGGAAGGGTGTACAAGGCGATGGAAGAACTGGAAAAGGGCATCCGTTGTGAGGAAATCCAATGAGGGCGATATAACAACAGTTGCATGATCAAAGCGATAAATTCGAACGCAGTTCTGATAGACACCAATGACGAATGAAAAGCAAGCATGAGTGCCGGCCAAGATATTGCAACCAATTTTGACAATCTGGGCCAAGGTTTTATCAATTTTGTATCCCTCTTTGAACCGGCCATCAGTTTCGATTGGATCTTGCCTGTAGTCTTTTTTGAGCTCGACGGCAATAGGACATAGATCCCAACTCCATTCGGTTGGTATATTTTGACCAGGATAAGTGCCTGAAATATCTGGCCTTGTTTTATGCTCCGAGTGGTTGTCCAAGTCGTAAGTGATTGTCCGGGTATTAGCAAATGCAATTCGATGGTTTGAAGGAAAGACCTCCATGAGGTTGTTGAGAGCCATAGCCTAAGTTTCGTTTAATGGAGACATGTGCAAAGACGACTCATGAACATACCATTCCCTCACAGTCTTCTCCCTTGCCATCACATGTGACGTGTTCTTTAAACAAGTCAGAGGGGTATTTGAGTTGGTCGCAATCAGTCGTTTTCTCACCAGGAACATACTTTTCAAGAAACTCATCGACATTTTCACAGATATGATTGTTCTGTTGTAGGTGCCTTGCCCATATTCTCACATGAACTTTATCCCCCGCTCCGAGTGATTTCGACGAGCTGAAGGAAGATACTAGAGTAAACCTTTTGCTGTCAGCTACAGCTGGAGAGGGTAATGGAGCAGCAGAAAGAGGCGTATTACGTTGACCAGAGCCTGAGGACAATGACGGCGGGAAGTTGTATGGCCGTGACTGTGACATATGTGTCCCTACCGCTACGACTGGCATGCCATAACACACCCAGCCTGAGCCATCTCAAACGCTATCAGATCACTTTTTTCCTTGTCAATGTGTCCACATGGTTGGCGCAAATGAATTAGAACAGTGACATGGCTAGATACATAATACTGTATTAACACCCCGAAGTGCACCTCAAAGGAATTATCCATTCCCAGGGTCCAACGGATATCTGCCATTTTTCTTCGTCCATATGGCTACTCCTGCGACATCATATATTGCAGGCAACTCAGGTCTTCTGTATAGTGTTACTGAATTCTGCGTTCACGCCTTTGTATTGGTACTAGATACGCTATATCTAGATTTTTCTTGCAGGTCTTGTTATTTAGTATATCTTTGTGTATTATAAGCAATAGTATATGACAAGACGATCTACTCCTAACTACCATCTCAATACTTGTGAACGACACGGAATCATTTATCTGCGCCGATTCTCTAAATACTCCTTCCCTGGGCTGAATAGTTTGGCACTGTCGTTTATAGGCCAATCTGCCCTGCTCAGAGCTGATTCGAATAGAGGGAGAACATTGAAATACCAAGCGGGTGTATGCCAAGCACTCTTTCCACAAGTTCTCGCAATAACATGCTTAATGGCCTGTTCTGCCGCACTCGAACATAGCGATTATATTTGACTTGATCTCTGAGAAAACAATGCTTTGCATTGGAGACTTTGGTCAGATCAAGTTCATCGAAGACTTCTGCACAAGTCATTTCTGTTCCGTGATAATCCATGTGGCGAAGAACAAGCCAGAATAGAACCCTAATGAATGACTCCAGATCATCCTTACATTCGTGTGTTTGTTGTTTAAGAATCTCCAGTGCCATAAATTGATATGTCCCCTGCAAAAAACTTAATCATCAATCATCAACCTGCCTTGCAATGACATACTGTCATATCCCATAAGTCTTCCGGTATATGAGACCTCAAATGACCAGAGTTCGGGGTAGAGTCACCATCATCGCTCGTAAACTTACCCCATTGCTCGACATACGCCCAATGGTCCACGTCAAACTATTTCCCCCCCCCCAACCAGGAAGATATTGTGTGGACTAATATCTCGAAGGAGTAGCCCACACTCAGAAAATGCCTGATGTCCTACAAATGACAATCAGATATGAGACAATAAATGGATTATCACATGTACCTTTGATTGCATCTCTAAGAGCTGACACGAGGTGCTTTGTAGACGGGAACTGGACAAGTGGCACACCGACAGGATACAATGTCGTTCTGCTATGCACTCGATTCAGCTGTTGATAACGATGACTACCAGAGGCGTCACAACATATGGTACGTGTAATATCTTTCAACATTCTCATTATGTGGGTAATGTTGGAAGCGTGCATACTAGGAGGCAATTTGAATTCAACATCATCGGGCTTGCCAAAAAACACAAACGCATCGGTGGTTGTATAGTAAATCTGACTGTGGTCCTGAGCCCAAGTTGTTATGCAAGATTCATCTTCCAGGTTCGAAAGACGTGTCAGAAGGTTCTTCGATGTCATGATTCTGAGTTACGGTCGCTGACATCAACCTCTTTGCCGGTCCGTGTCGACTCGGATGTCTTCAAAAACTGAGACGCGAGATAGAGACTAGACTTCGGATCTAAGGGCAGTGGTCGAGTGCATTCCATAGTGATGAAGAGTAAAGCCAAGACAGAACACCAGAAAAGCTGAACGCATGAACATGGAGGCTATCCTCCATCGGATAGTCCACCCTGCGCAAGTGGGAGGCATCAAGGAGTCATCGACTACCGATGCAGGACTCCTCTTGACCACACATGTAGAAGAAGCGAAAGCGCGCGGTCTCCACATGTCGATACTGGCAATAGACATCGGCCAATTCTTCCCCTCTATCAACCATCAGGTATTGGTCCGCATCTTACGACAACAAGGCTTCAGCAACACAATTTGCGGGTTCATCGAATCCTTCCTCAAAGACAGGTACACCCAATACAAGTGGGGTTCGGCTACGTCACCCCCCACTCCCTTCGACTTGGGATTGCCTCAGGGAGACTGCCTCTCTCCCATTCTATCCGCTCTATGCATCGCTGCCGCTCTCAACCACTATTTCCCGATGGATCCCTACTCCCCCTCCTTCACCATTTTCTACGTGGATGATGGAGTCATTGGACATTCCTCGGATTCCATCGAAGGGAACAAGGCCATCCTGAAGGTCCTTTACTCACGATTAATCCAAGCTTTCAGACGTATAGGACTCACACTAGAGGCGACAAAAATGGAATTTTTCAATTTCTACGCGCTCGATCTCTCGAAACCGCATGGCCATCTCACACCATCTGACCCCTCGCATAAAACCATCAACATCCTCAGAGACACGAACACACCGACAACACACATTATGATTAAAATGCAAAGTAACTGGAAGTACCTAGGTTTCTTTTTCTCCCCCTATTTAGATTTCTCTTTTCATGTTTCTTGTTACACTAATAAGGCGCTCACTTTCCTCAGATCAGCACGCATGATGGGCACATTGTCCTGGGGCCTTTCACAGGATACACGAGCGTTGGTTTATACTGCAATCGCACGAGTGATATGGAGCTATGGCTTCCAATTATGGTACTGACACAATGGCTACAGCGTCAAAAAATTGGTTGACAAGTGTCACAAATTACAAAATGTAGTGAATCGATGGATTACAGGCGCCTTCAGTACTACCCCCATCAAAAGCCTGGACGTCTTGTCCTCGATTCCGCCAGTGACGATATGGTTGAACAAGAGCCTCGCAAATGCAACCCTCCACACGGCTACTCTTCCGTCATCGAGAGCGATACAAAGAACAATCAAACATAACAGAGATCATACCTACAATCTCCTCTATACCAAGTCAAGATGAAGACCGAGACCGACCCTCCTACACTTAGCGAAAGACATCTCGATCTCCCCGAAATTTTCGGCCTTACACCCCCTCCACGTGAAAGGCTCCCGTACAATCGACTTGTACGAAGATCGCATCTCATGGGACAACCCCACCCCTCCGAGAAAAACGGACAGAAAAATTTATGATCAGTGGATGAACGATTGAATCCATGACGTAAACGCAAACTCCATAGCTGCGGATTACGCCATCTTCACAGACAGCAGTCATAACCCCGAAGATGACAAGGCGACGGCAGCGGTTGTCCTCACTAAGCAAGGCATGACACTAAACACGTGGTACAAAGGCATCGCAAGTACAAATAGTACCAAGAGTGAGGTCCAAGCTCTCCAACAGGCGATCTGCCTACTCTCTCCCTCTAACCCCCCTCACTCACCTCCCTCTTCTGGCCTTTCGGGTCGAGTTTGTCTGTTTACAGACTCTCGATCGGCAATCGGCCTCTTCCTCAGCAAAGAGAGCCATGACTGGATGAGCTCGGCGGCCACATCGCTTACACTTCGACGATGGCTTCAAGACGACCCGCGGAACCACCTAATCGTTGGGTGGTGCCCTGGCCACAGGAAGATCTTCCATAACCAGCTCGCCGATTCACTCACTCATCACAATACGGCCACAATACTGGACCAGCGATCCCCGTCTTACATCAAACGACAAAACCACAGATCCTTCATTGAGGCCTGGAGATCGCACCTCTCCCCTCCCTTCGGTTTGCAATGGCTACCGATAAACATGGGTCACAGGACAGGGGTTACCACAACACGAAAACGGTGGGGGGCCCTATGCGGGGACACCATCACAACATACTCGAGGCTCACCAGAGCCATCACCAACCATGCACCAACTGCAGAATATTCTCAACGCTTTCATCTGAGCAAGAACTCCCAGGCGTGTGCTCTCTGCGCTGACAGAGGAGAAGATTTTCCCGCCACGTGTGAGCACATTTTCTCTTCCTGTTCTGACTATGTACATAGATTACCACCGCTCCCCTCACTAATACGACGACCATTGGCTATTAAACTCATCATTGAGTTTATCCGACATAACCCTAAGGCCTTCACATTTGAAGGCCTGGTCATTAATGAAGACGAGGATCAGGGTGCACCAAGAGTGCAACCCGCCTCCCTTCGAAACTCTTAATTTTTCGAATCTCCTCTTCGTGAGGAACATTTGCTTACATTAGCGGTAGAGTTCGCAGCATGTACAGTACAACGTTTAAAATCTTACTATTCAAAAAAAAAAAAAAAAAAAGAACACCAGAAAAATGATTCCCAAGTCGTGTTTACTTGTAGGCAGAAACTGAAAGCAAATCCATGGCCCCGATCGAATTGGTATGTACCCTGCAGATTGCTTGTACTTGACAATTAAAAAAAAAAAAAAAAGGCTTACCGTCATCTCTTTTAAGTTTTCTAGTATATGACTCAAAGTTACGCCACATGGCCCTCATCCGAGTCCGATTCCCTGAAGCGCAGGTAGTATACCGTGGACCGTTTTTCGAAATATTGGATGGCATGGTTGTTATTCAAGTTAAATTTCATTAATTTCATTGTCAGGCCAACTACACGCCGCCACCGAAACTGGCCTAGCTCGAGGCCTCACAACGCACGCGTTTCTTTTTTTCCCTCTCGATAGATGGCCTACTCAGGCTGGGTATTTTCCTCACTGAAGGAACAATCCCAGCGATTGATACATTTTCTCCAGCACATTTTCACTGGGCCGCGTCGATATGGTATCAGAGGGTGATACGTCAGCGGATATTCTGCACGTCCCCCCTACTACAGCGCTACAACTTCTTTAAACACACTTCCACCTTCTCCAAGTCTGCATACACACGTCTCAGACCCAAACAACCAATGTCCCTCCACCGTCCATATAAACTACTGTTTACCAAAATGTTGACCATATTCATTCTCTAAACCCTAATCGAAAAAAAAAAAAAAACAACAACACGATAAGAAAACGCAATCAACCGTGACAGTCATACACTAGCAGTGAACCATAGTATTGATTTGTATGGTATGTCTGGTCGGGCTATATCAAGATCGTCTTTTCTTTTGCTGGCTGATTCAAACTGCGAATGGGGTGGGGAGATATGTTTGTTTGTTTTTGTTGTTGGAATGGTGACGAGAGATATCATTTGAGTATCGTGATAACAAAGGCAGTTCGCGCTAGGGTTGGTAGTGATTGGCTTCCTTACTTGGTTCTCTTATCGGTAGGTATCAAAGTTACTTGTGTTTGTCCTTGTTGCTCTTGTATTTTCAACATTTTGGAACGCATATATCCAGGGACACTTCGCAAAAAGCTCCGTAAAAGTACCAAGTAATCGAATGGGTTGAGAAGCCACGGTTGGATGGATGGGATGGGATGGGATGGATCTAGGAGGTGTGAAGACTGTACGATAACGATGGGGCGGAACCCGGCATGGAAAGCGCTAGATCGATGTTGATTCGACAAAGAGTTCCAACAAAGTGAGAAGTCTCTCGGCGATGATAAGTACGAAAAGTTTCAACGGGGTGGGGAGTCTCAGTTGGAGGAGGAGCCTGATCTGGCCGAGTAATCTTAACTGGGACTGGATGTATAACCGTAAATGCCAGTACTGGGTGATAAGGTGCATTCGAAAGAGCCACAACAGGCTGATGAGGTACATTTGGAAGGGTCACAACGGGGGCCTCAATTGGGCGGGGGAGTTTCGACTAGGGCTGGGGAGATTATTGTACGACCAAATGAGCCAATGCCGTGAGGAGCTAGTACGAGGTGAATGAGGAATCGGAAAGGATACGACTAGACGAGAGGCACTGACTGAGCGAAGGGCAACGAAGTCTGAGGGAAGCGATTGAGCAGGATAAGCAACGGGGGGTTATGACTGGGCGAGGATATTCATCTGCGCTAAGAAGTATCAACAGGGTGAGAAGTTGGCCCGCCATTGGTGCGGGGGAACCGAAAATGGAAAGGGTGACGTAATTAGATGAGATGTTACTATCCGCCCCTATCCTCGACAACTGACCACCATCCTTTGCAATGACAGTCAACTTGAACTGCCTGGCTTTCTATGATGAACACAACAGTGAACAATTTATGATGCCCCTACTTCCAACATATTCAGTCTCTTTTCTTCAGCAAGATATATGGAAGAGATTTGGCCTCAGCCTGGAGTATAAGCAATACAAGTTTGCTCTTTACTCTCCAAAAGGTGCCAATATCAATTGACAATATTGACACTGGTCTTGCTCAGCTCAATCTCAACAATCCCAATGACCCTGTAAGGGATGTCTATCTCAGTGCTCAGGCAGTAAGCCAAAGACCAAGTATAGGACTCTCAAGATAAGCAGCACTGGCAAGGTGACCACCACTTAGATAAGATGTAGATATGTCTGATCACTAGGTAGAGCAATGTGCCCTAGGTAGCTCCTCAGACAATGAGAGTGAGGTGAGAGTGAGAAAGATACTTGTATTGAAAGCCTAGGGAATCCTAGGCAATGTAGCTACTGCTTATATAGATAAGGTGGTAGCTAAGGCAAACTAAAATAAGGTGGTGAAACAAGTAACAACCTAAGTATAACTACTCCTGGTAGTTAGATGAGTAAGGAAGTTAGCAAGACGATGAGTAAGGAGACCTGGGGACCAGAGTACCCCAAGGTAGTAGTCAGGATGTATGAGTACAGATGAAATGACTGTCCAAGTCAGTATGTAGCCAATATTTGTAAGTAGACAAACAAAGATAAACAAGAGAATGTCGAAACATCGAAAATAGGGGCTAGAGGTGCTTAGGGGTTGAACCTTGAGTGCTAGAGGTTTGGAGTGTTAGAATAGCCGCCCATAAGGCGCTAAAGTATCGGACCGTAGATAGTTATTAATAGTTACATCTAATTATAGCTAGTCAAGCGTCGAAGTCCAGCCTTGGACTCCTTGGAGATAGACTGCGGATATCTATGAAAATCGCAGTGATATCATGCGCAGTTACCCCAGGTAAATGCGCAGCTACTCCAGGTAGAATCATGCGTAGAATATTGGTCCGTGCGCATACTCCTGTACAGTATAAAAGAGGACCGATTAGCGTCCTAATAACACAAGTTCTTACAGAGCTTCTAGCAGTAGCACTAGCAACTACCTAACCAGTAAGTTAGCTCCCTAGCTACTAGCTTCCCTTAGGGATTAGCCTAGCGCTCTGCGCAGGCGTTCTGGACTGGGCAACTCCCTCTGGGAGCCAGTCTTCTCAACAGGTTATGGGCCCCGCAGCTCATAGCTTGGGAGAATTGAGAGGGTTTACCCTCTCCCCTCATCGTCCCCCTCGCTCTCAAGGAGCTTGGGATCGTGAGGGACAGTAAGCAAGTTACTTGCTCGCTGTGCCTCCTGTTGAGACTGGGGTTCTTCTTACTCAGTGTTTAAATCGCGACCCTGGCACTGACCGGATTTTTTGACAGGTTTTCACAACACCAATCAAATTTTCACCGGTATGCCTTCCTTCACAATCAACTCCTACCACAACTTCGAGGTCCCCGTACCTGAATCCACCACCAATGGCCTCGTTGAGGCCATCACTGCCAGACCTCTCCTGCAGAACCTTCTGCAGGATGTCTCTGCCCTCTCCTTGCACGTCAACAACGTGCGAATGGTCCAGCTGGCCTGCCTCCCCGTCGTACCGGCTGGGGAGGAATACGTCTATCTATCCGAGTGCAGCAAACACGTTGCACTCGAAAGTAAAATCTTAGAATTTATGATAGACCAGCTAACCCTCATAAAGCGCCAGAATGATAAATTCACTCTGGCATATATGAACTTACATGGGTGGGGACACATGGGAGGGGTTGGGGCAGGACAGGCAGGGACAGGGGCATGGGGAGTTTTAGAGGATAATGATGAAAATCTTAACTAGAATAATCATCATTAGTTCTCTAATTTACCTTTTTTTTTGAAACACTGCCCTTGAAAGAAGTAAAAACTGATCAAAGATAAATTTTCTAGATCAAGTCCTCAATGATGCATTGCTTCCCTTTCAAGAAAGTTAAGAAGACCCAGCCCAACAGCGGCACTGGTTTCTTCTATGTAGCCCCTGGCTACAAGTTATCAATGGAAGAAATCCACAAAGTTCAATCCAAGAACTTTAACACCAATTCTTACGCTGAAGAATTGCGTCGCAAAGAGCTTTTCGCTCTTCGCAAATTACCACCCAAGTCGGTCGATAAAACCAAAATCTCCCGACCCCGCCCGCTCCGTCCTCCCCAGAATGAAGTCGTCCTTCACTACGACAATCATATTCGTCTCTACCGCAAATACATCAACAGTCTTCAATTGGACAATCATGTCCGCCTTTACCGACAACACATAGTACAATTGAAGAAACGCGAAGAGAAACGCAGGGCTACTGAACTAGCTCAATGGAGGTACAACGAAAGACTCTCACAAAGGGAGCAGGACGAAGCCTGGAACATCCTTCAGCATCTGAAGCGAAAGCAACGGTACGAAGACCTTCGAGCAAAGAAGCGTCAAGATGAAGAAATCTGGACCACCATACAGCATCTCAAACGTAAGGAGCGATATGAAGATCTTCGCACCAAGAGACGCCAAGACTATGCCCGGAGCCATGCTTACCAGATCGAGACGCTCACTTGCAATCTCGAATACCATCCAGATCTTAGGAGATCACTCCTAAAAGATCCAAAGAACCGATTCCTTACTTGGCTTCGTGGTGGTGTTCAACTTCTCGAAAAATACGGATGGTCCATATCCAATAAGGAACGTAATCGTTTCCAACACTCTCTAAATGGAAACTATATTCCTTTCGAAATAGCAGAACGTCTGCCCTTAGTCGTCATGCGACATCTTACAATGTATCACTGGTCTGATGACATTCGAAGAGTTCTTGCCGCTTGCGAAAACTTGGAAGGATTTGCAAGGATAAACTTTTTGGCCCTACATATTCGGCATCGTTACTTTGTCTGGATCGCCGGAGGCGAACCTCTGCTGAATCA
>KZ302220.1:0-31194 GCA_002554575.1 Amanita thiersii Skay4041 | reverse complement strand
TTTAGCGTCCTAGAAATGCAAGTTCTTACAGAGCTTCTAGTGTAGCCTAAGCAGCTAAGCTAACTGGTAAGTTAGCCTCCTAGCTACTAGCTTCCTATAGGGATTAGCCTAGTGCTTTGCGCAGGCATTCCAGACTGGGCAACTCCCTCCGGGAGCCAGTCTTCTCAACAGTCACAAAGGAGCGCTAGCACATATTAGTAGGAAAGGTCCAGCCTTTGCCTTTTGCGTTTCCTGCGTAGTAGTAGTAGGGGAGAGTGGCACCTGGCAGTCTGTCCGTTCTGAGAGATTGTGGTCATGTATTTATACCTTTCACGGCACCACAGTGGAGCTCAGTCCTAGTGAGTGAGTAATCAAACTTGTTTTACTTATCGCTTGCTACTAGTGATTGAATAACATGGCCGGACCTACTGATACACATACACATCTGTAGCTTGCGTTATTAACTGGCACGAGATATTGTTTCACTGCCTTATATACCTTGAAATGTTTTTTGCGACTTTGTTGGGGTCTCAGCTGAGGTTTTGAGTATCCAGTAGCCCATCTAATTGGTTTGTGATCATAGCATAGTGACAGAAACGGCCATATACGTGTATCATTGTGCTTTATCGGGTTTGAATGTTTTGGGCTAGGCAATTAAACCAAATCTGCAGACATGGTCACAGTAGTAAGGAATTGGCTATATGCCCACAGACATTGTCATCTGCGATACAGGGTGCTATATCGCAAGGGAGTGCTACTTTTTCTTTGTGCATGTGTGTCCTTTCGGCGCCTTGGGCTCCGGTCTGTCGTTCTCACCACCTTGGCCATCTCCTGCATCCAGTGGGCACTGCCCACCTCTCATCGAACAGCCTATTAAACCTCACAAGCCTGCCCGTCCCATTCTCGTCGTCTTCTATTCCCTGCTCACTCAGCCACAACCGCATGTTCCAAACAAGGTTGTTGGTGGTATCCCGGGTAACGACGAATGCGCGAACGCGGAAAGGTCGTCCAGTGCGGAAACAAGGAACCATCAGACCGATGATGATTTGAGCGAATTTTTGGGACGACGGGCTTGAGTAGCCGTCAATGCCAGACATGTGTGCAGCCGTAGAGAGAGCTGGACACGTTACATGATTGGTTGCATTGGAATTGGGTTATGATGGGGTTAAATCGAATAAGTTTCTTGGGTGAAGAAGTTGCGGGTTTGATGGTTGGCAACATCAATGCCTCTGCGTCCTTCACGAGGAAAAAGTTTTTATTTTCTAGGTGGCGAGAAGACTTTTCGGAAGCTGAACTAATCATATTCGAACAATTTGAAATATTACCCCTGACGAGGTTTTATCTGCTATAGAAAAGTACCCGAAGGCTCGAAGTTTGTCTGTGAATTGCGATCCTGGCAGCAACGAAGAGAAGGTGGCATTGTAGATACTCTATGATGGGATCCGTAACATTCCCATAAGACCTCCTTGAGTTTAGTGGAATGCTGTCCAGAAGTTGTGTACACTGATCACCAGTTTAGCGATATACAGCGTAGCTCATTGCCGCTTATGAATGTTAATACAACAGTAATAAATGATCGGCCAATCAAGCCTTTATGAAATAATGTGATACAATCAAGAGGTTAAGGGTACCTGGTTTCAATACAAGCGCGTTGCCTTGCGAGACGGAATACTATGGTTCACGCCAGTTCCACACACCTTACGTATACACTATTCGAAGCATTTCCTTCCTCTCTTTATTTGTCTACAACCTGATGGGGAGGCGAGGGGGTTGGAGAAGACACAGACAAGCAAATTCAAACCTGCCAGCGGTTGATGTCTCTCCAAATCTACCTTCTGGCAACCCTGGCCGCAATATGAGACCAAACCTAAATTATTGATAACAATAGATTGCAAACGGAATTGAGTTGAGGATGCTTACTGTATGACTTGTTCCACATCGTTTAAATTCATCTACCCTTTCTTCTCGAATAGCATATTCTGTGTGGAGGTTTATCATGATGTTGGGAGACTTGGACCATTGAGGCGGTGAATACGTTTGATATTGCCAGTGACAGGAGTGGGGGAGAATCACCAAATGTTCTCATAATTCTTCGTATCGGCTAATTTGATTGTTCACAACTATAGTTTACACTTCTCGTAATGTATAGTTTGGGAGGCAAAGAACAGGACAAAGGAGAGTAAAAATCCTCGAGCCAGGCAAAAAGAAGTACCTCAGACAAAATATGGCATTGTATTCTGCAAGAAAAAAATCACCATGAGTACCATTCGTTATCAACAAGAAACATATGATGTGGAGGATTCACCATTCTTCTAGCTTGCATACCCTTATCCCGCTCATTCTCTTCGGCAGCTTGGTACACCGTGAACACGCGTGTGCCGCTTTCTGAGAGAGTTAGAATAGAAGCGAGGTTGCCACAACGATAGCAGTAGTTGGGTGCGGACCAGACGGTGACGAGTTGTTCATCGAACATGTATTTGTAGCCTTCCTGGACCAGTTGGTGTGCGCGTGCGATCAGGGAAAGTGAGTTGACGTGGTTGAACTGAGGTCGTGTCAGATACTGTGCACGCGGTAAGGAAGGATAGAGAAGGTAAATGCTTACTTCTTGTGTTACTGAGCTACCGAATAGCCAGCCCGCCCCGCGGGGACTGACCGCCCAATTGTCAATATCGTCTGGGTCCGACCACATAAGGTCTGATAGAAGGAATTATAGAAGGTTGGGGAGCGAAGAGTTTGGCGTACCGCAAAATGCACCCTCATGAGGAATTTCTTGTGCACGTGAGAGGATACGGATTTGATCGAGTGTACGTATCTCAGGTGAGAGCCCACCGTGGACACATAATGTTGTCCCGTCGATTATCTAGTGTTACAAAAGGCGAGGTAGACGTAAAGGGACAGTGAAAAAGGAGAGAAAAAAGACGAACAGCAGCGAGATTTAAGTAGTCGAAGACATTACAGCAGGCTTTCCATACAGTTGCGCTACCGTACTTTTGCTGGCATTCGTCTGTTCGGAGTTGGGAGAGGGGGGAAGCAGTGGGGTGCTATTTAGCGAGGCGGGGGAACTTTTGAGAAAATGACTGACCATAGAAACCGTATACTTGGGTTATTTGTCTGCTCTCGTGGTTGCCACGAAGGAGGGTTACTTTATCAGGGTATCTAATAATGTTTCAAGATATGAAAAAAGGAAAGAAGGACAAGTGGACAAACCTAGCTTTCAGAGCAAGTAACAGCGAGACGGTTTCTAGACTATACCGACCGCGGTCAACGAAATCGCCCTATTCGCCCATCCAACAAAGGCCACAACCGAAAGCGAACGAAGAAAGGGAAAGCATGCGGCGAAGAAAAGTATCGGACATCAGATACCCATTTACATACTGAACCCAACACATACGTGCCATGAAAATGTAGCTTGTATCCGGTACCATACCACCTTTTCTTAGCAGCTCTAATAAATCCCAGAACTGGCCATGGATGTCGCCGCAGATGGTCACGGGGGTGGAGACAGGTTGGATATTGGATTCCTCGATAAGGATGGCGCGGACTCGGTCGCAGAGAATTTTCATGTCTTGTTCTTGGAGGTATTGGCATTGGAGGAGCTGGGCAATCCATTTATCTGGGTCGTACTTTGTCATGGCAGAGCTCGTCGTGTGCGAGATGACGGACAAATTAGAGATATAAGGTACAATACGGTATTGTGTGCTCAGGGACTGTGACAGCAAACTGTGGGAAGGACAAAGGGTCCAATTGATGGCAAGTTAGAGTTCCTCGTCGTGCGACACAACTTCCAAACCCTTTCTCTCCCCTCAAAGTCCTCCTTCTATAACTTTTCTTCGGGGAGAATGTGGCAGCTTTCAGCGCTGCATGCCTTCCTACTTTTCTCCTTATCCCCGGCAGTATGGGCACTGCATGAGTCTGATGTTGGCGTCGTAGACTGGTACAAGCAACTTGTGGGCGTTCCGCTCTCTGGATCCGTCGATACCTCACCTGTGTTCCATCACGGTATCGAGAATAGCACTGAGGGCTTGCTGTTGACGGCTACTACAGGAAACGTGCTCGCTGCCTTGTTCCCCACCAATGGCTCAGTTGGTGCGTGTCACTTCCCACAAGTACAATCTCTCCGTGGAGCTTATAACTGTCCGTAGCTTGGAGGTTTCTATTCCAACCTGAAGACAGGATAGCAGGTTTTTATCGAGATGGGAATGGTATGTTCCTCTTCTCTTAGTCCCAAACACCAACTGAATGCGCATATATTCCCTGGCTAGTCGTAACAACCCTCTCTGGCCCAGGAGGCTCAACTCTACGCTCATTCGAAGCTCTCACAGGCCACCTCGTTTCTGAACAAAGACTTCATGACCCCAGCAAAGGTCGCCCCTCCGAGCCTCCCCACTTTGGCAAATCCGTTACCTACGCAATACAAGACGAATCCTCAGCCGAATCAAGAGGTCCCTACATCCTCACCAACGGATGTACAGTATCCCGCATCGATGAAACCACCGGGAACGCCATCTGGAGCTGGACCTCCCCCAACCCATCTTCAGTTGTCTATACAAAACTCATGCATACCCCATATGCGACGTACGCAATCGGGGTCACTTCATCTTTCGGGTCTTACACTCTCCACATCACCGCTCTTTCGTCAAGCACTGGAGAGGTGCTGAACGAGGTTGAAGTCCCATCGAGTATCAAAGCACCAGTCAACGACCTTATCCTCCTTGCTCGTCAGACAACAGAACGATACCGGCCTCGGATTGTCTGGCTGGAACGAGACAGTGGGTTGGTCAAGTCGAAAGCGCTCACGCCAGATTTGAAGAACCCGCCTGCCTCCTCAAAGGGCTTGTCATGTGAGAGGATAATGGATGTGGGGCTGAGCAGCCTTGGGTATTTCGTGGCTGTGGAGAAGAGCCGTCATGCAGCTTGGGTGACGAAGATTTTGGAGGATGGGACTCAGATTAGGGGGCTTTATGAGTTTACGAAGGTGTGTTATCCGTTTCTTGAGTAGAGGTGGGGTTTGGTGGCTGATGTACCTCTGTCGTTGGATTAGCTCAAGGCTGAGGATGCACCTGAGGCTGTTTATACTGGGGGAACGGACAAAGACGGAAACATACTCGTTGGACGCGTATCTTGGTCCCGTAGAGTTGGAGTGAGTTTGCCTTTCTTTTTTCAGCCTTCTTGATACAAGCTTCCTTATCATTTGTTTAGAAAGCTGTAATGGACATCTTTGCCCCGCATATATCAGAAAGGAGCCAGCGATTCTACTTTAATTTCGATACCGATTCACATGGTCTGATATCACACGTAAGTCCAGAAAGCCCTCTTCTTATTCTCGCTGAACCTTATATTGTCAAAAAAATTGCAGGCAACACTGACTACTACTCCTTCTCCTCATCTCATTATCACCACTAGCACTGGTTCCGTACAATCTTGGAGTTTCCCTGTTCCTACCACCCAAGACTCAAGTTCCAACCAAACACAGTCTCGTCCTGATGGAGAGGTGACGTGGATTAGAGAGGAGGGCCTCACAGCTATCTCTGCTACCGACTTTGTCGAGCTCCCGGAGCGAACCACGGACTCTGTAGGTAGAGAGGGTGAGGGTTTTGTTGGACGTGTGATGAGGCAACTCGTGGAGGCTCGCGTAGGTGTACATCCAACTCCAATCCGCTTCACATACTCACTTTTGGAAATGATAGAACTTCCCCCAATATATAACCAACTTTATCATCCGGTTCACAACTGGCTCCTATCCCTCTCTCGTCCCGCCATCAGCCATGCGTTCTTCTTCTTCAGGTAGCGCAAATGCCACAGTTAGCCCTATGGTCCGCGACCCGTTCGGGTTCCGGCAGCTCATCATTGTTGCCACGCATCTTGGGAAGGTGTATGCGCTTGATTCGGCGAGTGGGGAGGTTGTGTGGAGCCGGGTGTTGGGGTTGGGATGGGCAGGTGAGGAGTCGGGAGAGAAGAGGATAGTGGTCGGTGGTCGGGTTGTGGTTGTGAAGGTGTTTGTGGTTGGGGAGGAAGAGGGGAAGCCAGAGGTTGTGTTTGTTGCACATCGGAAGGCAGCTAATGTGGGTGGTTTTTTTTTTTTTGTAGTTTTGTGGAGTAATATTGATTCAACGTTTTTATAGGGACTGCTGGATACTGTGCTTTTCCATGTTGACGCGATGACGGGAGTTGATGCCCGAGAGGGAACAGAGGAAGATAAAGGGGAAGACAATAAGGGTCCATTGGAAGGTACCGATGCCATCAGTGGACAGTTAGTGGAGACGTATTTGTTGAAGAAGAAAAAGAAGATTGTGGTGATGCTTGATGACTTCTTGCAGGTAAGGTTACGATCTGTCGACTGCTGAGGGTGTATGCTCAGTGGATCTTGTAGGTGTATTTGTACCCGGAGAATGATGAGACCAGGAAGATATTCTCGCGCGCTGCATCGTCACTCTCATTCCCGCTGCGAGTTGGACTACCGGTTGACCAGATGGTGCCTGGGGGAGAGCCGATAAGACCTAGACAGAGAATTGTTGGGCATGGTGTAGAGCTAAATAAAGACCTTAGTGATAGGTATGGTTTATTCCTCCTTTTAATTCGCTCTCTTGATGAGATGTCTTTCGGGTTAGATATGTCGCGTATGCCAGATGGACGCTCAATTTACCACCCGACGAGGATATTCAAACGTTTGTTCCTGCGTCGAAAGGGCCCATTGCGTCTTTAGGGAAGGTCATGGGGAATAAGACGACGTTGTACAAGTATCTTAATGGGAACATGTTTGGTGTTCTCACTGCTCCATCTCCAGCTAATCAAGACTCGACGACTTCCGAAAGCAAGGCAGTACCTACATGTGGGATATATGTTGTAGATGGTGTCAAGGGGACAATTATTTATCGTGCTGCTGTACCTGCTTGGACTGGCAGTCCGCAGGGTGTAGGGAAGGTGTGTAATGTGAAGATGAGCCTGACGGAGAATTGGCTGGTGTATCATTATTATGATGAGGATATGGGGAGTGGAACAGCGGCCAAGGGACAGACTAAAGGCTGGAGGATTGTCAGCGTGGAGATGTATGAGGGGTTGACGGATGAAAAGTTTAAGAGGTGAGTTAGTCATGCTTGTGTTGCTCGCGTTATCGAATGACTGACTCGAAGTGTATAGCTCGGATATGGGCGCATATAACAAGGAGATGGCGAATGTGACGGTGATTGAGCAGGCGTATGTATTCCCGTATGGGGTATCTGCGCTAGCGACGACCTCGACGAAGTTTGGGATTACGAGTAAGGATCTTATTGGTGCGTCGTTCCTTGTGTTCTTCGTTACAAAGCAATTGATATCTCGTTTCGTTTCTTTATAGTGGCGACGCTGAATGGTAGGATACAGTCTTTCCCTCGACGGATGTTGGATCCTCGTAGACCAAATAGGAAGCCTACAAATGTGGAATTGGAGGAGATGCTGGTACAGTATGACCCGCTGTTGCCAGATGATCCTAAGAGAGTTCTTTCGCATAACTATCAGGTATTGGTGCTACTTCTGGCTACAGTTTGGTGCTGACTAATCTCTATATGTGGGTCTAGACTGCAAATATTCAACGCATTGTGACCTCTCCTGCACTCCTTGAATCTACCTCTCTCGTCTTCGCGTATGGACTTGATTTGTTCCTGACGCGGGTGTCACCGAGCGGGACGTTTGATGTGCTGAGTGAAAGCTTTAATAAGGCGCAGTTGGTGTTTACGGTTTCGGGGCTTGTGTTGGCAATTGTGGTTACGAGGCCGATGGTGAAGAGGAAGATGTTGCAGCAGAAGTGGTACCGGTAGAGGTGATCATAAAAATTAATAGAGGTGTGTGGAAATATATAATAAAGTCAGGCTTTTTGACTCCAAACCATTATGGAGCCCGGCATTTCTGCTGCCTCGCCACTGATGCTGCTGAGAACTGGTGATTGACTTGCGGTGTTCCGAGTCGTAATCGGGACTGTTGTTATTATCCCCGTGATGATACGACGTGTCCGCAGCCCAAGCACTTTAAGAACCGAAAAAGGCCGACATCATGATTATGCTTTGTGCATGTTTGTGAAAATGGTTCGTGACAAAGGAAGCAATACACGAATGAGCCTACCCTAAACCAAACTTTCCATTTTTGGGACGCGATCTTCTATTATAACGGTTGCCTTATTAAATTAGTTTTTATTATTATGGACGCTGCTACTTCATCTTTCTCTGTTCGATCTCCCTCTCTTAGCTTCTTACATTACGACCACCACAGTCACCATTTCCATCGCGACAACAACGAGCACGACGAACTCGATTGCTTCCTGGCCATGGACCCCGCGCTGTTTTATGCCACGCCTGAAGTTACGCCAACTCCTGGTCAGGGAACACCTATTCGGACGCGTGATGCGAGTGTAGTCTCCTCGTTAGGTGTTGCCAGTAGTACCGACTCTAGGGGAGCGTCGCTGAGAAGGTCGAATAGAGCGAGGAAACCGAGTCAGGTGAAGGAGCTTCGAACGTTGATTGTATCCGAACAACAACAACAACAGCGGCAGAGAAAACGGACACTGTCTGTTTCCGTGCTCCAGAATGCGGATGAGACGGTAGAAGCTGTGGCTAAGAAGTTGAAGAGGGACGAGAAGAAAGCAGTATGATTGCCTTGCCCCTTCCTTTCTTTTCTTTTGCTAGAACTCTGGGCTTTTTTTTTTTTTCTCTTGATAGCACACCGCCGCGCTTAATGATAAACGGGACGCGCGTGATCGTGCGCGGAAGAAGTGGTTGTACCACCACCAGAGGCTGTTTGAGCCGCTTTTGCCCACATCAAGCCGTAGCATGTATTTTGACACGTTGAGGAAGGAGGTAGAACGAATGGAACCCAGTCAAAGAGCTGGCGTTCCGTTGCATGAGTTGGATGAGCAGCCCACGTTGATTAAAGGGGCTGTGTTGAAGGACTATCAGTTGTATGGCTTGTCTTATCTGGTGTGGATGTTTAAAAATGGTAAGTTTGTATCTATATAAGGATGTGGAATAATATCTGATTAGACGTAGGGATGAATTGTATATTGGGTGATGAGTAAGAGTGTTAAACTTTTTGCTGCTTTACACCCGATGATAATTATTTCTTTTGCAGAATGGGTCTTGGTAAAACGCTACAGGTAAAATCGTTTCATTTGGGGTAGGGTGAGCTTGAGCTAACGTATGGGTTTATAGACCTTGTCCCTATTTGCTTGGATAAAAGAAAATGATCCTGGTCCACATGACCCCCACTTGGTGATCTGTCCACTGTCCGTGTTACAGTCATGGGAGAACGTATGTACAGGCTCATCTCAGTGGGTGCAATATGCATTGATTCGCACTTTTCAGGAAGCAGCCCGGTGGCTCCCCTCTATGAAAACCCTTAGATTTCATGGTGTAGCCCAGGAACGTACCAGACTGAAAGACATATTTCGCAAAGGCCATGCTGAACATATTGACATTGTATTCTCAACGTACGAAACCTTTGTAGCTGAAGATTCGTGGTTCAAGAGCCAGCGGTGGATGTACTGTGTGCTGGACGAAGGTCATAAGATCAAGAACGCTGAAACGAGCATCTCGCACAAGTTGCATGGTATTGGCAGTCTGTATCGTCTCAGTAAGCGATATCTTGTTTGCCATTACAGGTTCTCAAGTTACTCACCTGTATTAAAGTCCTGACAGGGACACCTGTGCAAAATAATCTTGTCGAGTTATGGGGTCTGCTTCATTGGCTCTACCCAGCTGTGTTCACAGAGGCCTCTGAACGTCTGTTCCAAGATTCTTTTGACATGACCAAGGGTTCTTATGACCTCGCCTTCCTTAACCTCGCAAAAGAGCTTGTGGCGAAGATCATGCTCAGACGGACTAAAAATTCGGTAGAAATCAATGTACCACCCCGGGAGGAGATGACTGTGTTTATACCCCTTACTGAGGCGCAGAGGTTCTGGACATATCGTTTGCTGACAAGAATGGACACGGTGGAGTTGAAGGAAATTTTCTCACAGGGATTGAAGATAAAGGTGGAGGATGAAGCCATATCAGAGGGTCGACAAGAGGTGTTGAATATGTTGGAGAATCAGATGAAGCAGGAGAAAGAAGGGAAGGGGAATCTACAAGGCAGCCGTGAGTGTTTTTGAGTTGTTCTTGGTTTTCCAGGAGCCCTGAAAAGTGAGAATGCTAGAATATAAGAAACTTATGAATCTGCTGCTGCAGCTACGGAAAGTCTGTGATCAGTAAGTTGTCTGGGTCTAGATCAAGGAACATCAGGTTGCTGAAAGGGAGAAAGCCCATACCTTTTGCCGAATGCAGAACCCGAACCGTACTCTATCGGAGAACACCTGGTAGCGGCGTCGTCAAAGTTGATTGTAATCGATAAGCTGTTGGCTGAGATCTTGCCAAAAGGCGAGAGGGTGCTTATTTTCTCTGTAAGTTCAGCTACTTTACGGAAAGAGCTGCTCTGATGCCTCATTTTGCAGCAATGGACAAAGTTGGTCATTATTAATTCCCGTACAGTGCTTGTGACCCAGTTGTATTTTTTTTTTTTTACAGGATGCTTGATATCCTTGAAGATTTTTTGACTTTGCGCTCAATCAGGTATGCGCGGTTAGATGGTTCTACTTGTCGCCCTCGCCGTTCATTAGATATCAAACTGGTAAACATTTTATCTTCTTGGATGAAAACTCTTTCTGATTTGTTGGTTACTAAGTTTCAGTCAGAAAAGTCCCGTAAGGACTATTCTATGTATGATGTAAAGATTTACTGATATTAAGGTCATCATTAGCATACCAAATATTCCTGATATCAACGAAAGCTGGTGGACTTGGTAAGTGAATACTAAAACCCTCTGACCAGCCGATAATCTGACCCCTATTTGAGGTATAAACTTGACGAAGGCCACCACCGTGATTATGTGCGACACCGATTGGAATCCCCAGAATGATCTTCAAGCCATTGCGAGGGCACACCGAATCGGACAAACGAAAACAGTTAAAGTCTATCGGCTAATATGCAGAGGCAGTGTCGAAGACCAAATGCTAGACCGAATCCGCCGGAAGCTTTTCCTGTCGATAAAGATTATGGGTTCCAACAACTCATCGTCGCAAAATACGTCTCTTGGGTCGAGCGAGCTTTTGGATATTCTACGAAAGGGAAGCAGCGCGTTGACACAGTATGATGATAGCATGGGTCTCGCTTCATTCTTGGGTGCAAGCGTAGCAGATATTTTGCAGGAGTCGAAGAGGACTGAGGATCGACGGAACGTGCGCCTAAAGCATGATGTTGAAGGAGTTAAGGAGGAGGAAGGTAGTGATGAGGCGAAGTTGCTGGAGGATGCAGAAGAGGAGGAGAAGAGGTTGTTAAGTGGTGTTGCCCAGGTGCAAAGTCGGTTTTTTGAAGGGAGGGTTATCCAGAGGCAGAATAATGCAGATATTGCAAATGAATGGAAGGACTTACAGAAGGCGGCAAAGGCAGAGAGGAAGGTAGTTGTTGATGGGATGTCGTTTGCGTTGTCGGCACCTGTAGAAAAAGAGGTGGAGGTGAGTGTTTTGGGTTGTTTCTACAGGGGCGATCGTGTGCTTATTGCCTGTTCCTTGGGTAGGTCGTGGCCAAACCCCCACAGAAGAGGCAGAGAGAAAAGTTTGAGTCGGAAGAATGGTGTAATTATTGCAGGGATGGTGGAGAGCTGATTATGTGTAATCTGTGTCCACGGGGTATGTTGAATCGGAGGTGCTTTGTGTCTCAAGTTGATTGACTACTGGTACTAGTTTTTCACTCCAAATGCCATGGGATAACCAAGAAGGCGGCGGCGTTTGCACACAGTGTGCCCTGTAGTCAGCACTCTTGCGCAGTGTGTTATCGGTCGACGAGTGATGCTGGTGGGATGTTGTTCAGGTAAAAAAAAGACATACATTCAACTTGCTCATCGTTCTTTATACAGCCAAACTGGAGGGTCTGACTTCATTTTGTTTTCAGATGCCAAACGTGTCACCAGGCGTTTTGTGAGGACTGTTTGCCGTTTGATGATATTGAGCCTCTAGGCGAGTCGTTGCCTGAGTTGTATGTCTATTTCCCCCCCCCCCCATTCTTTTGTCGGGGTGTGTGAGGTGTCAGTGGCTGACTTGAGACATCCAGCGAGCTCCTTGGGTATGGAACAAAAACGAACGCGTATTTTATAAGGTGCCATGATTGCCTGTATGAGTTTGGGCAGAATCAGGCTCTTTGGGAGTCTTGGCAGCAAGAGTTTAAGCATGTGCAGAGGAAGTTGAGGCGGAAAAGAATGGAGATGGAGATGTGATATGATCAAGAATTATTCTAATACTTTTATTGTTGATATAATCTGAGGAATCATTGTGCAGGTTTTGAGTTACGACTTGGACGTTGTGTGATCTTGAGCTGAGTGGTACATATTAGACAATATGATAACAATATGGCTTGGGCTAGTCTCTTTTCTTTGGAGGCGTCCCAGTCCACCATTCAGGTTGTGATTGTGTTGTAGTATGCTTCGCAATGGGCGTGATACGATACTACGGTATAGACATCTTTTGACAACTAATACATCTTATGGCTCAGATCAACAACGCTTGAACTAGACACCAAATACAAACTACATAAAATACGTGCAAGAAGGTTGTAATCCTGATGAAAAGCTTTATCGGCGGTTTCAAGCGTCGGGATTGCACTAAACCAGCAAGCTACTGTATGCATGGTGAAAATAGATTTCATCATAGAAAAGATTGAACTGATGAAATACGTTCCTAACTAGTCACTGCGGGACAAATATGACCGTGGAACGATCTAACATACCATGCTCACGATACCGCCACTCAGAGCCATACTGTAGTCCAGTCTAATCTGAATCCGAGAAGTTCCCCATAAACGTAGGAACCGTTTGGCGGCCTGGATAACGTGGTATGGGTGCGATAATATGTGCTGTATTTGTCGATTGAGACGCTGAAGATTGTGAATCAAAGGTGGGTGTTGTGGTATTGTAAAAGTATGACAGGAAGTAGAAGTACCTGTGGATGTGGTTTGAGGTCTAGACTTGGACCTCGACGACCTATAGTCTTGGCGACGCTGGAGAATGCCAAGCTCGGGCCTACCACGACTCCTGTACGCCTATAAAAAGTATATGGATTAGTCTCATTGAAGTACAAGGTTTCAATGACGTACAAGTTGCGGTTTGAATCGATCACTACGGCCATCTAATTGATGGATGCCTCTACGTCCAACAGCTGAATTACTTTCAAAGGTGGGTGCAGCAGAGACGCTTGTCAACAATGCCACAATACCAAGAGCGGAAATAGAGGGGATACGCATTGTAAAATCGTTGGTTCCTAGAGACAATTCTTTAGCTGAATTCAAACTATTATGGAAGAGACACAAACTCACTGTTCAAAGGGTCCAGCCCAGGTAGATGGTGTATCGGTACGGTAGTGAGTAGATGCACCAGGCAAACTGGGGACGTAAAACTAAACTGCTGTCATTTATGCGTGATGCATTTTTCAAATTGTCGTTGCCGGCCAGACGAAACTGCCGCCGGTTGACATTTTGACATAGTTGAAAGTGAAATCAACAACATCCTAAAGTATTAACATCCAAAGACTGGACGGCAAATCTTAATCCCGTCCGTATTGATCAATCTGAAGCAACAAAATAATAGCGGAAGTCGGAAGGCGCAGGAGCCTGAAACAAACTTTGAAACTGTGAATCGTTGGTGAGCAGAGATGGCAAGGTATGACGATACCGATCCCCACTGGCAATCATTTGGATGGGATGCCCAATGACTGAAATCATGAGAACGGAAATAGGTAGATGCACTAGGCAATCCGAGGAAACAATTTACGCTGATTGTTCACAATAAGGGTAACTGTGTTCATTATCGTTGAGCACATCAAACTGAATACCGAAATAACATGGGAAATGTTCAAACGTTTAATGCGCCGGAAGGCGGGGGTAAGGCGTGATACTGAATTTTCGAATTCTCTTTACTTCTAACCTTAGTCCAGTGGATTATACAGTATGCTGAGGCAAAAAGTGATGGAGGAAGGGAAGTTTTGAGAAACAAAAGACAGTCCCCAAGAAACCAAGGGCCTGTTCAGCTGCCCTTGGTTGGCCATGTTGGGGTTGGCTTATGTCATAAATTCCCATCTGAGCGAATTGGGTTGTCTCACATGCACGCCCACACTTCACCCCATCACTCAAGAAGATCATGTAGAAAGTAGCTACATCATTTGATAGCTACGTTAAAGTAAAGTAATATAATAGTGTAAAGAAAGTAGAACTAAAAAGGAAGGTTGGGAAAAGCTAAGGAAACTACTTATGTCCTGAGCTGTTGGCGTTTGATAGTCAATGGTGACATATAAAGTGATGTCCGTGAAACTGGTACCAAAACCGAAAGAGGGTAATCGATTGATCCAAATCTGATAATCGGATGCTCATAGTAACGAAAACACTTGTACTCAGAGGAATCGAACTGCGCTGGATAGCTGCAATCATGAAGACTACGAGTCCTAACCTGTGGATCAAGGAATCAAGGAACTCTTTGGTGCTAGCAAGTCTCCTACGAAAACATGAGAAACGAACTCTGCTTGGACCAATCACGGAAATGGCTCGTTAGCCCCGGGCCGATTCCCACGCCACACCGCAGAAAAGCCTCAAATGTTTCTTCCTTTTTTCCACTGTCTCCATCCCATCTTCCTGCATCAAATTGAACAAACATCGACCATATCTTCCACCCAGAGCAATTTTCCCGGTCTCTTTCACCTTGATAACCGTTGGTTTGTTGTAGCTGTCTCATTTGTTGGACCGGATATTGAGAATGGGCATTTAAAATGCTTACCTCGACAATGCCCCCCTGCATGATGTCGTGTCAAGTCAGGGGCTGACAGGTTGTAGTACGAAAGCCTGGGATTCCATAAAGCACTTCCCCACCTCTCCTTCCATGGGTGTCCTTTAATCCACCAGGAAAATCTTGGATTACCTTGCCAAGTTGAGTTACTTTCCTTTCATCCAGTGACAACGTAAGCATATAAGGTATCGCCTCTTTCCCTCTAGCGCTGATAATTCACAACAGACATCCTCAATTTCGGTTCACATTCTTTCACAAGCTGATACAGTACACTCAGGCGCAGGCTAAGAAGGACACAGCGCCCATATTCGTACCAGAAAAGAGATATCATACAGCATACAGCTCCGTATGCAATCCGATTCTTCCCAACTGTACTCCTTTTCCACTTGCACACAGCCTCGCAACGGCATTTGCGGCTTCACGTGTCAGCCTCTCTGGTCCACTCGCACAAACTGCTAGTCCACCACCTGGAGCCGCCCCTACTATTTCTTCCTCAGATGTTTCAGGTGTGGTAACAATTTTCCCTCCCTCTTTCATCTGCTTGCCTCCATGGGGATTAACAACCAATTCACATTCCCCTTCTCTTGCAGGATCTGGGGTACCATCAACGACTCGCTTGAGGACTTCTGTCACTCCAGGGCGTGCCAGCAAGACATCACAGTTGGGTATCTCTGGTACTCGTTCCGGCACACACAGACAAGTTACATATACGGTTAGATGGAAATCCAGGCCAGGGCAGGATGTTGCATGAGTGGCAATTGTTTGCAAGATGGGTGCGAACCACTGGATCGCGGCTGACAAAGCAACGGTCAGTACGTTAAGGAAGACCAGATTCATGATGCAGATTTCAACATACCATAACTGCGAACAAACCACACAAACTCGATCTTCCTCGTCAAGATATTACCATTGTCTCTCATGCATTTACCAACCAGAGAATCTAACAATCCAATTGAAAAGGTAGCTCCACTTCCTCCACTTACAAGGAGCACCGTTGCGTATGACGACGGGTCGATGCTGCAGCCACCATAAGGACCGTCTACCATAACATGGACAGGTACATTCGGATCTTCGTCGCATGCTTTACCTATCCCAGGCACGTGTTTCAGACTTGGATTCGCTTGAAGTATGGAACTCACCCTTATTCCTATGTAGCGCTTGAAGTCTTTGACCCTCGTGGCGAGCAAAATTGTTGAGTGCTTTTGTCCAACGTCCAACAGCACGAGCACCAAGAAGAAGTCCTGAACCCTCATAACTGGTCTTTGAGATCTCGTACTCCTCACTCTCACCGCATTTTTCTTTGGTCGATTCGAGAGGACAAGCCAGACATCCTTCAGAAGGGGGTGCGGACATGATTGTCAATGGATGGGACTCAAAAATGCGACCTTGGAAGAAAACGCGCAGACGGACATGTTGACCAGCAATCCATCCTGACGTGGTATAAGGTATGTGAATCTAAGTTGATGTGAATATAAAGTCAAGTGTCTAAAGGAATTACTGACCAATGTCATCTGCTTATCCATAGGGATCAGAACTGCATCCTTGATTCTGATTTTAATCATGCGCATTAGAAGATCAAGACCATATAATGCAAGAGGTGCGTAGACCCAGGGTCTTGCATAGGTTGTATGGTAACACAAGGTAATAAAGAATGCGATGAAGCCCAAGAAGCTGTATCACATTCGTCATCGCTGGCCATGATGCATTTCAGGCAAATCCACTTACTGCACGATCCAGAAGAACTTCCATGCGAACCTTCTCACTGGTCTCAAACTGGTTGCCACCAGAATACACAGCAAACCCAAACAAGCAACGCCGCTTGTCTCCTTTTGCATACCGATGATAGGAAGCCCATATTCCCTATGATTTCGTATCCATAATGATCCGTGGATGACACCCCCGAGGAAAAGGCAACGACCAGCCCAACGGTGGACGAAGTTCAGTTTCTCGTACCCAACTCCTGGCCCAAGGAGCAGTGAGAGGATGGAGTTCTTGGTTGCGAAGAGGAAGAGAGGTGGCAGCTGAGCGACAGCGAGGAAACCTGGAGATCAAGTTCAGGTACGTTGGTCTTTTGTCGTTAAGGTAGAGGGGAAAGAAGGACGAACCTGCTCTGTTGGGATTACTTATGAGTGGTGCGTTGCAAACGATGCAGACAACCGTGATGGCCAGGTATGAGCACACGATGAAGACTGCGAGAATATCATCCAATTAGCTGAATCTCCTTTGCATCGTACACACTATCTTACTCTGTCCTGCGTTCAATTCGATTCCTGGCGGTGACCAATATGTAATGGACCCCAACGTGTTCAAGATCTTGGTGATGATCCCTGGTCTCCTAGCACTTCTGGATTTCTGGCTTCTGCGATTTGCCTTTCCGGACCCTGATACCCGCCCGTATGCGTTGAAATTCTCATTGATGCCAAACACTCCTGTGAATAAGGTACCATTCCGCAAGTTCCGTATGATCCTTGGTAGTGCAGCGACAACGAAAGCGCCCACAACTGACGCCCATATGATTGAGAACTTTGTTTGCCATTTGGGATCTTCAGCGTACGAACTGGCAATGGCGATGATTGATAAAATGATCCAATGGGTATGGGAATGAACTGCCAGCTTACTTGTACTGCTGAAACTCTTCTGGGATTACTGGCGGTGTGCCGGTGTCTGCCATGTCTTGGTGTCTGGTTTATGTGGATACTTGGTGCTAAACGTCTCAAGCTCTCGTCTCTGGAGGAAATGTAGCTGGCTGAGAAGGGGAGAAGTGCAACCCGGCGACCTGCGTTGGTAGGTCACTGATGTTAACGCCAAGACCCACCACACCTCGGATGGTCCCACACCCACACTTGGAATTCCGCTAATGGTATAGGCCGTCACGCTTTGGTTGCTATATTCAGCGATCAATATGAAACTAGGGGCACTAAAATTTTTTTGTTTCCGAGATTTCCTTTTAGGATAGGTGGTCACACTCCTCATCCCCTAAACTTGACCCTGGAAAGGTCTGACAATTTGTCTGCAAGTGTTGTATTGAAGTACAGGATAATACAAGCTATAGAATGAAAGCGATGGGCGTTACTACGATACCTATATCTGGACATTCGGGAGTGGTGGAAATGTTTTAGTGGTTATATCCTGCGTTGATATATCGGCCAAACATTATCTCGCCAATGCCGACACCAACGCAGATGGATGCGATATAGGCTACCTGGAAAGTCCTAGATGTCTTATTGTTAAGAAACCGGAAGATGAACTGGTGGTCAAGACAATAATGAAACATACATGACTGCGAGCATGAATAGGAATCCTACTGCCGTTTGCGCAACATGCAAGATACCCCTAGCAATGTCGTGTGCAGGCATGAAAGGGGGTACGTGTCTACCTCGCAGAGTCATGATCATTCGAAGCTTGGGTTTCTTGTCTGTGGGAGTTGTATCTTTGGACCGGTTCAGTTTCTCAAGCATCGCGAGTTGTGCACTTGTCATGAGAACAATGTCAACCGTGGTTCCGATTCGAAGAAGAAAATGGAGGGGGATTGTGAATCAGGACACCAACCTGCGTCCCCAAGCACTCTCCGCCATCGCCCGACTAGCGGCGAGCCACCTCTCGAAGATCCCAAGTAGGAACAATGCTATACATGCCCCGATGACTGCGCCTGCACCGGTTGGTACCCATCCTTGGAACCATAATGTGTCGCCGAACGGTGTGAGATGCAAGTATGGGACCATATTCGAGGGAGTGAGCTCCATGGCACCATCCATGGACATGTCCATCCCATTGAAGTCATGTCCGTATGCCGTTGAGCATAACTGGAAGAGAATGAGCACCACAAAGACAGTAGACATCATCTTCGTCTCTGGGCTTCAAACGAGAACTGTGTGGTTGAGAAACTGCTAACAAGCAACCGGCTGAGACCCAGGGGAATTGCTATTAGCCGTGTGTACACGTATTTTGTCTTATCTAATCAGTGATCGTCCACTTCGGCACCTGTTGTGATAGATATAGAAGGCAGTGATTTCTCACATGCACTTTTCTCAAATGAGGTATCGTGTAGCCCCATGGGTAGGATCTTTTGGGCGCTGCTGTTAGCTTTAGTGAGTGATTGAACTGTACAAAGCTGTGTGTGGTTGAGAATTTGTCGAAATGAAACTTCGCTTTGTTGAGGTTTAAGCAACTAGAAGCTGATTGTAATGTAGCGCCGAAATAATTGCTCCCATGTCCCGTGGAGCGCGAGAAAGGTCATGCAGGACTCGGGAACCTGCTACGGTAGTTTCAAAAGCCTCTATTCCCTCGGAGTGACCACTAGAGATGGTAAAGCCACTTTTCCCCTGAGGTGTAGGATCTATATAAACACTTGGTACCTTGTGCAGGTTTGTGGAGGTAGCCCAGGAACGTTATTATGTGTAAACGATATCAAATTTAACTTCATCAGATGATTGAGCCTCGGGTTGTCCAGGGCTCATTATTCTAGGATGCTCATTGAGCGAACGAACAAACGATACCCAGCATAGACGACTTGCATTGGGGACCGTATTCCAAATCGTGTAAGCGTCATATACTCGGCGAATAGTGTTAAGCTATTTATAGTAGACACTTTCAATCAAAGGAAGCCAGTAAATCATCTGATCTGATTAATACCAAGAGTTTCCAGTCTATCAGATAGGCGCTTTATCATCAAGTTGAAGTGGGGTTGACACACAGAGATAAGAACGAATCAACCTGGAATACTACGTCAAGGAGAAAATAATGACGCTGTTACAAGAGAAGGAGGCTTCAGAATCTCGATCGATGCCGTTTGATAGGATTCCTGTGATGTATGTTATCAAATATATAGGTTGTGGGAAGGTGCATCTAACAACCTTTTTGTTTGTTCTAGTGATCTAGCAGATATCAAAAGTTCAGATACCAACTTGCGACACGCACTTGCAAAACAAGTCCGAAATGCGTGCATCAATGTGGGGTTCTTTTATGGTATGCGCAGTCCGAGCCCACAATACAAGGATGGCATTGACGTGTCGGTCACTAGTCAAAAACCATGGCATATCAGAAGATGTTATTAGCGAGACTGTTAATATGTCAGCGCAGTTTTTCAATCTTCCTTCGGAATCTAAAATGAAGGTCAGCAACCATCTACATACCCGTATAGCTCACCAACGTGAGCGATTTGAATAAATGTAGGTTGATAATAAGCAGACGACAAATTTTAAGGGCTATGCACCCCTTCGCGATAGGAACAAGAATGGAAAACGCTCTGGACGTTTACACGAGGCATTTCAGTTTGGATGGGAGGTAATCGAGAAGGAGACGGAAGAGGTGAGAGGAGAAGAGATGGATGGTGTTATGACAGGGGCCAATATCTGGCCCACCGACGTGCCTAACTTTCGGGAAGCAATGCTCAGGTACTAGTGAGTGATTCTGGTTCACTAGCACTATATGGTGCCTTATGCGGGATTGCTCAATCTACTACTCCAGTCATGCTGGAGTGCAATTGGGAAAGCTGCTACTGCCGATCTTTGCGCTTGCGCTAGAACTTCCTGAAGACTACTTCGCAGATAAGGTCTTTAGGCGTCTACTCTTTTTTTATCTACACATCTTGATATGGTAATGGATCAGACTCGAAATTCAGCGGCTATGATGTCGATATTGCATTACCCTCCTCAAACTGGCGATGATATTGATGACCCTTTTATAGGGATCGGTTCTCATACGGAGTAAGCTTCTGAATAATATTCCAATGAAACTTGCACTGCTGACTATGCCTCAAGCTTCGAAGTAAGGATGACAATGATCAAATCACACTCCGCGGTCTTACCTTTCACCTCATCATGCAGTGCTTTACGATTTTATGGCAGCAACCAGGGTTGCAAGCTTTACAGGTCTTGAACTCTGACGACAAGTGGATTGACGTGCCACCACGTGAAGGGACTCTGGTTATCAAGTATGTCTTTGCTTTGAGATTGCTTCCCAGTTCTTCGTGTGATGGTGGTGGACGCTAGCATCGGTGATCAGCTCGCCCGTTGGACAAGTGGGAGCCCTCATCATGTTCACACTGGCGACGATTGATATTCTCATCAGATGATGTCTTCAAGTCGACTGTTCATCGTGCACTCAACTACAAGGGAGTCCGCCGTTACTCGATACCTCTCTTTTTTGGAACAGACTATAACGTTAAACTGGAGGTAAAGCATTGTCACTCGGTTGCTATGGATGACTTAGTAGTACCTTCAAGCCGATTCCAACTTGCGTCTCGTCGACGAGGCCCCCAAAATATGATGTCGTCACTGCCGGCGAACATGTGAAGAGTAAATTGCAAGCTCTTTACGGTAAAAAATCACAGTGATTCCATGACTATAATATCCCGAACTGTAGTACAAAGAATAAGAAGAGAAATGCAAGAAGTATACAACATAAAGCCTAATAACGAGACTGCTCAACACACAATCCAGTTACTAAATCACTGTCCATTCCCTCTGCGCAGTTTGCCGAAAATGAAGAGCTGAGAGCCTTCACCATTCCATCGTGATATTGCGCCGTTCGTATATTAGGGCCCTGCTCAAGTTGAACAAACTCGCCTGCCGTGTTTTCAGCAGATGCCGCATCAGTGCAGACCTTGGATGCATCAACACCATTGAGAAGTCGCCCTATGATGTTCTCTGTCCCAACGAGACTACACTGGATATTCGAAGGAAGACCGAACCTCCAGTTTTTAAACACTCTAACAAGATTGTTTTTGATGCGTTGCGCAGGGTAGTTGAAGTGCTTAGTATACCAGCCGGATGAATTGTCTTCTCAGCGAAGATTAGACATGGAGTGTATGAGATCAAAAACTGAGTTACCCACCTAGACCAACTGAGAGGAATACTTCCAAGCCCGAGCAAGCTGACTTGCCCTTCCCCATGAACTGAATATAAGCACAAGTGTCAGAAGGACAGCCACCATTCGCATCCTGCCAGTTTATGATCTGAATTGATGTATCGAGGAACATCTCATTCTAGAAGGTATGGATATAAGTGATTTGCAATCTATGGGACTAATAAACGTACGTTATCGTGGACTGAATCGGTCTTATAGTACGTAGTCTTGGCAGTTGAGGGGATGCAAGATGTTGGTACAGGAAATGCCTTTCGATTCCTCCCGGGGATATATAGTGATTTTGCACCTATGCCCTGGAATACAGCAGTAGCTTGCGAGACTGTGCCAATGGCAGACTGTGGGAAAGGTGCAGATATATGGACAAGACGTGAAACAGCCCTTCGTGTAGAAGGAACGACTAGAAGACCCCATCCTTTTTTGTAATCATCATTGCCACCACCGTCCGTGTAAATCTCCGAGAAGATACAAAAAGACTGTCCTGAGGGTTCAGTCAGTTCAACAACATGGTAGACGCCTTTGAGAGTATCCGGAATAGCGATAGCGGTGCAATTTCCATCGGTGTTGAGTAAGGAAGAAACCACGGTGGACCAAGCTTTTCGTTGATCTGGGGTTGGCTGTGCTGCAATGTAGGACTCTGAGGTGTAACTAGAGTCGACGACGTGGGTATAGTGGCAGTATGTATAGTCATTGAGTGTTTTGGCGGTATCGAAGCAGGTGGTGGTAGTGAGATCGAAAGACGTTTGGGTGGAGATAAGATTGGTTATCCAGGAGGTAGACAGGAGTAGATAAAGCTGCCTCAACGACGGCATGGTAATGTTAAGGTATGATTTGCCACAAGGCCCAGGAGCTCATTTATACCAAGAACTTGGGAATAAGGGCCATATTCCAGAGTAATGACAGATTACGCTATCATACTGCATGTCAAGCACAGTACGTGTTGATAGGATAGATGACAGGGGGAATTGAAAGAATGTTGTTGTTGTTGTCGATCTCCGGACAGAAGTACCACCAGCCCAGGTACAATTACACCGTCCTGATGCAGGCTATCATACTAGCTTTTAGTTCACTGGACATTGGTATTAACACCTTGGTGCTGGCGTAGGTGGTACGGGTGTATATTCTCTCATGTCAGAGCGGCTCACTGGGGCCGGAGCGTGGAAGGTGAAAGATGTATTTATCAATATTTGGCGTTAGAGCATAATCTCGGTATTTTCCATGGCCCGCATTTCTCCCAAAGCTGAGATCATGATTGACATCTTCAAGTTTTCGCCATGGAATGATAAATCCGACACCATTTCACCTGTCAAGACACTTGAAAGTGTGTGAAACTGCTGATGAAATGCTATGCCTTGGTGCTTTGGTCATTGGCTTAACGAGGTTTATATTTATGACATGGGAGACAGTTGGCGATGGCTGTACGTCTCATTACGGAAGAATAGATCTGGCCCTTTTAACATGGGGGAACAACAAAGTGCTGTCCATCAGCATCCCGAACATGCAGGATTCCAAGACAGAGTGAATGGTGTGAAATACAAGGTGTTGTATTTTTGCTTCAGTAAGAATCACAGAAGTCGGATGCGATCAAAACCCAAAAAAGAACAACAAAATAACGAAGCCTCGTGAAACCTCGAACTCGTAATGAGTAACTCCAAGGCATATTGAATGATGGATCCACGTCTTCTCTCAAATGGTGTTTATGCTACTTCAATGTTCCAAAACTTGTCAACTGACTTCATTCGGCCTTCCAATCCATCACTGTCACGGTACTATTTATGGCTCAGTGCACATTACGACTTTCCTATCCGAAATCCACCAGTTATCAAATACCCGCAGACTACTATACATGAGGTGTTTCCCAACGAACACTCGATACCAAGTTGAGGTGAACAAAAGATCCGAATAGTGGCAAAACGGTAATCTGACAAATGCCTGGAGCCATCATATAGCTTGTAACAATGGACTAACCGAACATTTTGACTAATCATATTAGGAAACTTATTCAGTGGCAGAAGGTTCATTTCGGTCAGTTCCTCCTTCATTCTTCTTATTTTGAATGTGCTTGTAGCTTGCACGTTCCACAGTGACACAATTCCTGGGAAGGCCTTAGGGAGCCTTTCTTTAGCCAATCGGCTCTACATTATTATATCATCAAATACCGAAGACTCCCAATGACAAGACAGATCAAATGTTTGGAACACGGATTCCACAGCACAAGGTCAACACAAATGGGCAGGTGTGATCTTCTGGATTACCCATCCAAGCATTATTGGCTCTAAAAGAATTTGGTACGGGATCTGTCATTTCCAGAATAGTGTATCTGCGCCCCGCCACGTCTCTCTAGCGAAACGTAAAACAGTCCAGCCGAAATGTCAACCAATCATACCAAGTGCATCCCAATGTTGCTAACAAACCCGATAATCATACTCATAATTACTGTGCACTGCCAGTACACATGCATCGAGGTTGGATACAACATCCGCATCTACAAATCTGCACACAACATCAGATGTGGTTCTTGTCAATGTCAGAACTGTTTATCGAGGCATTTCGTTTGTGCGGACTTGTGTTACCATAACGTGTGGACTCTGTGGAGTCAACTGAAGCAGGTGTCCGACCCTAGAATGTACAAAAGTGCGTTGCAAATACACTCTCATACAATGAATCAAACTGGGGAATACCCGTGCAATTAGGGGAGCATCAGCACATGTCACATTCTTCCATTTTGACGGCTCGGGGTCGGTTGCGAATACTATAATGACGTTAACCGCACCTTCCTTCATCAATAACCCACACTAGAAGTCACAAAGGGTTAGCTTGTGCACCATGCCTTTGGGATAAAAGACCACTTGAGAGTATCCCCATATCCCAAACCTGCCCACAGGCGCGAGTTCTTATATCTGTCATGGTTTCTTGGAAACAATTCCATCTGCTTTTATCGACGTCCTCGTTATCCACCTTCCTTCCGAGTCAGGTTGCTATTGACTCAAGTCTCGCTAGACCAGGCTGTTTTGGTGGTGCCACCACTCTCAACGACGTCATAAACTGTCACCTTCTCTACGTCGTTCAGGCCAACTATACCCAACAAGATTATAATGCAGCCCAACCAACCGATGCTCAGCGCGCCGCTTGGTCTGTTACGGTCTCCTCATTACTCAAGACCGATGGGAACTGCACCGCGGTTGCATCTTCGCTTCCAACTGCTCTCAAGGGCATCTACAATGTCTTTGAATTAAAGGAGCCAGCGCCGTCTAGTGCATCTTTCTGCGTGTTAGCAGAGAATGTCAGCGACAGCGACAGAGAGTACAAGAAGGGATGGGGTATCATGGTGGTCCCTTCTACTCGGAGCGCTGTTTCTCGCTATGTTCACCTCTCAGCGCTTCGCCCTAGATTTGCCCTCGAAACGCAGCAACAAGCGGTTACAGTCTTCCAGGGTATAGGCGCAAAGTCATTGTACATTCCAGGAAGACTTTGGCTTGTATATCCGACGCCAACTTCTTGTGTCACAGGGAAGGTTCATTTCATAACCGATCCCACCTACGATCAGGTACTTTTTTCATGTTTTCTCAGCGGAGCTGTATAACGATCATTGTATTTTCTTAGCATGAAATGTTTTTTGATACGCAATCTCAAATAATTAATTGGCAAACGGCAAATGGAGGTTGCCCATCATCCACTTGCGCTTATGTACAGTTCAACTCCAAAGGTGTAAAAGTAAATCAACAGTATCAGGTCGACATCTCCGTAGGCCTAGGTACGCCTATGCCATATATTGTCTAGGTATATGTTAACTTGTTGCAGATAACTCAACTGGATGGTACACTAAGCATAATGACTACCCGGCAAAACGCATCAAGCTCAACCTCGGAAAACAGTTTCCATCTTGGAAAATTGCTCTCCCCTCGGACAGTACAGGAGCCGTTACTGCCACTGATAACATCGAGGGACGATTGATCAATGGTGTAGATGCAGCACATGTCTGCACAAAGCCCGCATCTCCAGATAATACGACAGGAAAGTTCGTCCACCTTGGAGAGTCCACAGAAAGTCGGATACCGAGCACTTTTGATAAGTGGGTGAAGGCATTCATTGCGTCATTCGGAACGACCTGTGCAAAAGGGATGGTGACTGACTCTAAGTGGGGCTTATGCGTTAAGAAGTAGTCTCTTATTTTTTTGCCATGTAAATTTTGTAAACGATCCCAACAAATCTATACTGTACACTATTCGCGGCAGTAAATCTACTCCTATTTGTCTCTTTCAGGCCCTTGTACTGTATCTCTTTCACTAGGAATCATTATGCCTTTTTCATACGGTCGGTTGGCCTTGATTCATTTTTTTTGATTTCTTATCTTGCTGTCTGATTAGCTGAACCATGGTGTGCAGAGGGAGCGCAGACATTTGTACAAAAGGTCCATGGTTATCAGAAAGATTTGGCGACGGATTGTAGAGTGGGAATAGGCGGCCCGTGTGTAACTCAATTGAGCCGCAAAGGCCATCGGAGAGGCATACTTATCGCTCTTGAATTTGAGGAAATTGACTTTGAATCTTAAACTCAGGCAGCCTATATGTCCGTAAGGCAACATAATCGCTTCATCACTTATACAATTTGATATACAGGGTGTCTTATACATGTCCGTATCGTCACCATATTCAACCCCTCCAAGGATTGGGTCCAGGAACCTGTGCAACATGTTCAGAAGAAACTCGACACTCGACCAACCAGTTAATCCACTCACGTCGTAAGATGTAGGAATAGGGTAGTAGATGTTGACAGTGAGACCAGGATCTGAAGGAGACCTATTAGCACATTCCACTGATTTGACATAGTTCTTACCGCTCGGTGAGACATATCCAGGTATCGAGACTTTTGAAGGGTTCCCACTGCCACTACCAGTAATCCTGATCTGAGCGCAAGAGATGTACCATTGTGGAGCTCCAGCAACGTGAAGGCCAATCTGTCGATTTCGTTAGACAAGAATGGGTTTTCTTTTGAAAATGACCAACCGCTTCAATGCGGACAAGGTACTAAGCGATTGGTTATTGAACTATGGTCAGATAGATACTCATATACTAGATCAGTGGCTTACTTCACCAGGAGGCGTGTTGGCAGGAATGGTGGTTGTCAACTGTGCTAGATTATAATCGGTGAATTGGAAGGGATTAAAAGTAGCACCCCACTCCGCGATCTACACAGGTCACGGATAGTTAGCCTAGCCATATAACGTGATCAGAAAGTGATAATAACCTTGAACCAGTTAGCGCCACTGCCATCCCAGCTTGCGGCTGTACTGGGAGCTTTACCAAGATAAATCGCTGCTGGCCCTTGGTGATAGAGAGTGTTATCAAGCTTGAACCCAATAGTGCTACCAGCTGCTACAGAGACCGTGTCTGGAGCTGGCCCACTGTTTATATTGCAGCGAATGTTATTGGACGTCACGTCCTCTACAGGAGAGTTACTCAAGGGCTGACGCACAGCTGTCGTGGTGGTTGTGCTGCCAGCGATTAACGTGGTCCAAATGTCTTTGAATGGATATTGTCAGTGTAGGAAGTGGACGTCGATTATTAAATCAACTCACAATGTGCAGAAGCACTATAAGTAATTGCAGCAAGAGAAAGAATCAAACTCAACTTCATGACTTTGGCTCGGTGGAGGTTATCAAGATTGAATTCTATGTTTTATATGAAGACTTGGATCCTAATTAACCGGGGATGTAGCGAAACATGGGTCATGCCGTGACGACGAAGCAGACAATTATCACTCAGCTGAAGAAGAAATGTGATATGATGTCAGCGGTACACCTCTGTCGCATCGTAAAGTTTTCTCCGTGACATGAACATTCCGTACAAGATACATATGGGGCAATAAACCAAGCGTGTTCTCCTTATAACAAAGTCAAAGAGCCGACGGAGAATATGGAAAAGAGAACTCTTGAGTTGCGGGAAGCTAAAAACCCGGATAAATCACGGGTATTCTGCCGACAAAGTACCAGGCATCAACCTAAGAAAAATAATTACATAATTTATTTAATCCTGTGGTACTGGTTCAACTTCATATCGGAGATGATACATGTACATACTCCAGAAAATCGAAAATCTTATTCGCTCTATCACCAAGTCAAATATCAACCCTGATGAATATCGAATGGTGAATGTCGAGTAAGCAGTTCAAAATGAATGACCAAAACTTACTTCAAGACGTGTCTGTAACGGACATTGTTCTCCTTAACATCTCTGACCGCAGTCCCAGCCTCCCGCACTGATGCACAATTAACAATGATGTGGAAAAGATGCAGAAATAACGTACTAGGCATCATTTGTATCATGCTCTTGACCTTCTTCTGCACAGCAAGATTAAGCATATCAACCGCTTCCTTCTTGCTTCCACTAGGTGATCGTGAGCACGAATATGTAACGAAGTCATTGTTTCGTACATGCGACTACCACCTAAGAGGACGCCATTCTTGGCGAGTTCTATGCAAAAGCATAATTAAGTGGAATTCAATAATTCCTAGGGTACCTACGTCTTGCTTTAAGCATTGGTAATTCATCATCTGGAATTGCAACCATAATGCATCGGCCATGAACAGACAACATTCCCAGGAGGTCCACAAGAGGAATAGCCTTTGATACATCTGTGGTATTCTGGATTACGGTGAAGACAGATTCATTAGACATGGGAAGGAGGACGCACAATAATGAGGTCGATTTTTCCAGACCAAGCCTTTGCAAAATCCTTCTCGCTAGTAAGAACATAGTCAGTTGCCCCCAGTTTCATTGCGTCATCCTAAGTGATAAAAGATGTGTCTGGTTATCTGATTGCTGTAACGCTGTGCAAACAAGAGCTCACCCGCTTATCTTGCGAATGTGAGAATGCAATAACCCTATCAGACCCTAAAGCCCGTGAAAATTGGATGGCAAAATGACTTATCCAGCACGGTTAGGTGAGCGGAGGAAGAGGGTAAAGAAACCCACCCGAGACCCCCGATTCCGACCACACCAACGGTTCTCCCTGAACTAGAGGGAACAGAAATGGATCCACGCCTCCTACAAGAATTAACGTACGTCACGTACCCAGCACCATTCCTTACTAAAGGTGAGAATACAGTCAAACCAGCACATAACATAGGCGCGATCTCTTCGAGCGGCAATTCACTTGGAAGCGGAATAACAAACCGTTCATGGGCACGAATCGCAGTCGAATAACCACCTTGAGCAAGGTCTCCCTGATAGATTAAGTTAAACATTCGCCCTAAACGTATATCGAAGCCCCGCATACATTGGGATACTTTGCGTTGTAGGTATCAACAGCTTCTTTACAGCTATGACAATCTCAGTTGTAGAAAGAAGTGCGCGTGAAAAAACGTACTATTGCTCGTTGTCCGTCTTGCAAGATGCGCAGTGGAAGCAGGAGCATACCTGTGCACTGTGCAGCATTAGATCACGTTGCGTTTGATACTGAACAGATGTACCCAACACCTGCGCGATCGCCGACTTTGAATTGCTTCACTTTGGGACCAACCCGAACAACATGGCCAACAATCTCATGTCCAGGAATAACAGGCTAAGAGAGATTCGTTACAATGTCATAACCAACTTGAAGAGCGGGACAGGGACGCAGTGCCTTACGAGAATGGGATTTCCCCAACCGCCAGTGATTGTATGCACCTATATAGAAGTGTTTACATGCCAATGCACACAACAGTGATTTGACTGCTTACATCAGATGCGCATACACCACAGTATTCTATCTTGATGTCGACGTCGTAGTCACCCGGTTCCTTGGGGGTAAATTCAATGACCTCGAATTTATCCCATTCTCGTGTATCGTGGACACTATACTCCCAAGTCAGAGACGCTTTGAAGAATAACACGCAGATACGCACGCATAACCTTTCCACTGAATATTGTGTTGCGAAGACATGACGAAATGCGGAAGCGATGAGGGGGGAAAGTTGAGTGTTGACCGTCATTGGGATTTGTTGGCGTTTTATACCGAGGCCTCGGAGGGTAGATTATATGCGCCTCTCAACGTTGTGCAATTAGTCGATGACGTCGTTAATAACCCGCTACAGCGTCACGGTCTATTGCATCATATACCTCGTTAAATTATAAACCAGCCTGTGTTCAACTGGACTATATTGTGCTCACTGTTGTTACGGTCGTGATGCGTTAACGCGTTACAATTGATGGTCAGATATCGTCCCGGCGATCAATTATCTTAGCCAGTCGTCCTGGTATACAATCACTATTTTGTACTCTCCTAGGCACCGTCAAGATCCCGGTAAATATATACTTCTGACTGCAGTTGCATGCTGTGTCATTTATCAAGTAGGTGGTAGCTATTATACTGAATCATCAAACATCCCTCATGGATTCAGAAGCCTTGTGCAATCTGTTGGAGTACGAGCTCGCACACGACTAACTCTGTGTTTGTTCTTGTTTTGTACCTAACCTTATCTACACGAAAATTTCCCACTCACACCTCAGTGTTTCCATTATCACTGAGATGTGAGTATATTAAAACTTCTTTTACGTAGAATCCTAACTTTATCTTAGATTAATATTATCTTAGGTAAATGATCAATATATACAGTGTTTGCGTTATCACTGAGATATTAATATTATCTTAGATTGCTGCTAACACAATCATGTCAGATCAACATCCTGGCACATCAGGGATTGAACACAACTTACTGTTGAGAAGACTGGCTCCCAGTGGGAGTTGCCCAGTCCAGAACGCCTGCGCAGAGTGCTAGGCTAATCCCATAGGAAGCTAGTAGCTAGGAAGCCAACTTACCAGTTAGCTTAGCTGCTTATGCTACACTAGAAGCTCTGTAAGAACTTGCATTCTTAGGATGCTAAATGGTCCTCTTTTATACTGTACAGGAGTATGCACACAGACCATTATTCTACACATGAGTCCTCCCTGGAGTGACTGTGCATTGCTGTGTTGAGAGGATGACAACAGCAACACGCAGCAGCTAGTTAAGTAAGACTTTCACTTACATTCTAGAGTGGTGTAATAAAGCAGAGTGAAGCATGTAGCGACGATTTCAAGAGGAGGCAGAGGCTCGACAATTGAGAGAACGAAGTTCGTTTTTTTTCTAGCTACAGAATACAGGCTTTACAGTATATACATTTCTGTTATGCCCTCCAAACCTCTAGCACTCAAGGTTCAACCCCTAAGCGCTCCTAACCCCTATTTTCGACGTTTCGACGTCCTTTTGTTTACCCTTGTTTATCCCTTTACAAATACTCACTTTTACTGCCTCTCTGGACAGTGTTTCACTTGTAGTCAACATCGCTGACTATTACCTCGGGCTACTCTGGTCCCCAGGACTCCCTACTCATTGCCTCGCCAAGCTACTTACTCATTTGGTTACCAGTAGTAGCTATTCTTACTCTCTTACTTGTTTCATTCGTTTGCTTTAGTTCGCCTTAGCTACCATTTAGTGTATATAAACTGTAGCTACTTGCCTAGGATTCCCTAGGCTTTCAATACAAGTATCTCCTCTACTCTCAC
>KZ302219.1:0-31295 GCA_002554575.1 Amanita thiersii Skay4041 | reverse complement strand
TATTCATAGATATCCGCAGTCTATCTACGAGGTGTCCATGGATCGATATGCGATTCATGGTATACTATAATTAGATGAACTATTTATAGATTGTCTACGGTCCGATACTTTAGCGCCTTATGGGCGGCTATTCTAACAGTGTCAACATCTGGATAAGTGAGTGATGAAGTTTGTCTTGTAATTGAGGGCTTATTTCGCTCAGGGCGGCCGATTATGAAGAGCACGATCAAATGACCGCCAAAGCCCTTGCGATCGTGTTGGATCCCGCACTCCTCAAAATGACTGTGTCGTGATCTCGGCGAATATGCACATAAGTTGGTCAAGCGCTCATCATGCGTGTAAGTCTCAATATTGAGTACTTCATAGATGAATTCTTCTGAACATCTATTTTTTAACAGTATCATGTGATATTTTATGATGTGGACCCAGAAGCTGAGGTACATTCTGAAGACGACTCCGATAATTGAAAAAGGTGAGGAAGAGGAAGATGATGGCCCGCTTCATGCATCCGATGACCAACTGAATGAGCACGCTACATCAGAACAACAGGACTCATAACACAGTGTATACCCTCCACACATCTCGAATCAGTTTTTCATCAACAAACTTCCCCTTTCCTCCAACTCCCAACTGTATGTATACCAGTACTGTATGATAGCCTAGTTCTCCCTAAAGGGTATTTAAGTTGATCCACCCGTTCCTCTTTATCCCCACCCTTGGCCTCCTTTCCTGTTTTACTCAGTTGGACTGCAGTACACTAGTGGTTTGTCTGTCTCTTTCTTTCTTTCTTTTTCACATTTTTTTCTCGGGCCGGTTCTTCTGTTGCCCTTTTTTTGCTCTTGTTTATTGAGGACATTGCACCATTTTCCGTAATTAATATCAAGTGTAGTGGTCTTTCGTCTCTTTTTGTCAAGCTCGTTACAAGTGAAATGCGTATATCCCTGTGTTGTAATAATATTGCCGGTGTGACCACTGTATTTGCATGAGTTTACGCGACTTGACACTTCCAAATCTCGAACTTGAAACTTGGCAATTTTGATTCATATCTCAAATAATGTCCCTCAAAGTCCCAAAATCAAACACTGGCAGTCTCCAGTTTTTCAATGAGGGATACAAGGTACTGAATTTGCTTACTTATGCTCTATTCACTGGCAGAAGAAGGCTGGTCTATTGTTCTTCAAGCAAGCTCAAGGGCTGGAAGATGCCGTTCTGGGGAGTATTCAGGCTGTATCTCAGCTATTTGACCTTGTGCGAATGGGTTTTGATCCGGGTGTTGGGTTTCGTTCTGTTTCATCGTGTTTTTGAACTGTTTTAATCTCTAGTCTGTAGCAAGTAACAAACTTGTTATCAATCATCTAGGAAGATGTCAGATGCGGCGACTATTATTCGCGAGATCAAGGTGGTGCATCCTGCTGCAAAGCTGCTTGTTATGCGTTTCAGCCCCAGGAATCGGAGGTATGTCAATATATTTTCTATACGCCTGTCATGTACTAATAGAAATGACCTCTTAGATGAGTGATGCGACTAATACAGCGCTTGTCCTTGCTGGTGGACTCTTGAAGAGGGCAGAGGGCCCCTTGGTGACGAGTCTGCATTCGAGTGGAGTTATTCAGGGATATGAGCTTGTGTTGGCAAAGGCTCTTGCGAAATTAGAGAGTACGTTCCTTGTGTTTCGTTTGTATGCTTGATATGGTCCTGATGGTGTTTTTTGTTTCTGGAATCCAGCTCTTTCCACATATAGTCTACAGTACCAAAACTGCTCACGTTAAAACACTAACTTCTGCATTCAGGCCTCCGATTGCACTGAAGCGATATGGTTTTAAGGATACGCTATCAAGCTTGAAGCCTTGTAGCAGAAGCTGTCCTGGCTGTTATGACATATCCAAAAAAGGCTTCAATGTGGACAATGTCCGTGTTGCCAAAATCATGGGTGGAGATCTGTCCATGAGTAAAGTGGTACAGGCCATAGTAGTTGCCCGAGAACCAGGAGGCATGGCGATATTGCTGCATGTCCAGATGGAAGCTAATTATTGATGCAGGTAACGTCAAAAAAGTGAACCAGGCAAAGGTTCGCGTCTGCACTCGGCATTTTACAAACCAAGACTAAAGGAGCTGCGCTACTCAAAATGCAGATGAGATGCTGAGCTTTACTACCGGCGAAGAAAAGCAACTGGAAAAGGTTTTATTTTTTCTTCCAATTTAGCACCTGGCTTTCGCGTATTGATTTACCGATTGTCTAGAATGCCGGCGTCAAAGTTGTAATCGGAGAGTCATCAGTTGGAGAACTCGTCTTTCACTATTTCAACCGCCTTAATATCACCGTTATTAAGGTTTTGTCAAAATTCGACCTTCGAAGACTACAGTATGTCATGTCGTGAATGTAACGACTCTGGCACGCACGGGAGCACCTACATGAGAAGAAGCTGAGTCTGTTGATGATTTTGAAACCGTAGAGATTGGTGGTGACCGTGTGACTGTACTACTTCAACTAGCCGGGGCTACAGTCCAACTGGTCAGAGAAAGCCCAGACTGCAACAATCGTTTGGCAGGGAGCAACCGCGTATCATTTAGATGACCTGGAGAGGGCCGCCGGTGATGGCGTCAATTTCGTCAAGAACCTCAAGGATTCGATACTCGTGCCACTGAATTGGAGCTGTCAAAGAGTATAGAAGAGTATGGGATGAAGAGTCTTGTCCAGCATACTGTGAAACGGTATGCTAGCCTCCTAGAAGTGGTACCTCGCACTCTAGTGGGTGATGCTTTTAGTGACGAGGAGCGCAATGAAATTCGTCATGTGGATGAAATGCCAGAGAAGATGGACCTGAGTGAGAGATAGATATTGAGGTATGTCATAATAATACTAGACCCTTGACAACTTGTGAGATGGTGCTAAATACCCTTTTATCACAGCTCGAGAGAGAGCTGGCATGCTATGAGCGACAGAGCTGCGATTCACTCGCTGCTAAGTCTTGGGCCATTTATCTTGCCACTGAGGCTGCAATATCTATCCTTAATGTCGACAGTATAATCACGAGCAAACCTGCAGGGGGCCTGAAGGTCCTACAACAAGCGGGTAACCGGGATGATGATGACTGACGAATTAGATCGGTAACGCCGAAGTTTTTTCGTGAGGTGACTGTTGTGACAAGTCACTCCTACACTCTCCCCTCTCTGCGTCCTCCCTAGTCTTCGGGCATCCACAGCTCTTTCGCGCCCCGCCCACCACACCCATCTCTCGCAATCATAGTGGACTTGGCCCAAGCACCCCACACACCTGACAGAGGCGAAGCCGTGAGAGGCTCAACCCGCCGTCACGCAGCTTGCCCTAACCGAGGTTAAGGGCTGAGTCGGAAAGCAAAGCTTTCCCGAACTGCACCTCAGCATTTTTCCCCCCATTCCACGGCTATCTTCTTGTTCCGGTACCAAGCACTATAGAACTCGGCTTCAAATGTCCCATCCCGAGACGACACGAGATCACCCGATTTGGTTGATTGCTCAGATCGGTGGGTAGGAGCCTCGCTGCCGCTCTGTGAATCTGACCTGCACATCCAGGAACCCACCAAGGGCTGGCTCCCACACTTGCGCGTACTGGTATTGTGTTGTCCCGAATCTTGTGATACCTGCATTGGAGGATTTTATCATCTATATCAGTGGCTTTGATTTCACTCCCGACCTGCTGTTCTTACATTTCTGTCCCGTGACCACCAAATCAAGAGATTTACAACCCACAACTGCATGTCTGAGGACTTGTTTACGTTCTTGGAGTATATGCCCGGCCCCACTGTATTTTGCGCACGTGATGTTGGATATGTCGAACATTTCACAAGGACGGTCAAGTGGATACAGCAGGAGGGCGGTTTGTGCAGCCGGTGCTACCCAATTGGCGTTCTGTCAATGGCAACGTATCTGACTAGAGATGAGATTGCAGCACTGAATAACTTCACATTTTACAATCACATGCATTCATACAAGTAACTCTCGCAAGCCCTTATCCCATCCCAAGTGGATGCCACTGTTCTTACTCGACTCGGAAATCCCACATATGACAAATATACTCCTGAGAACGGTATACATCAACAGAGAACAGAAGTAATCAGGAGAGGAGAGAATGGTAGCATATGGAGTAATAACAACAAGGAGCAGGCAACCCTTGGCCCCTGATGAATACCAGAAGGGCAGTCTTCCAAGGTAAATTATAAAGGCCGAGGCGTTGCACCTAAGAAAGCCAACCAAGCTGTCGACGGCTGCGCCGAGCGGCACTTTTCTGGATTTTTTTACGAACTCAAACTGAGCCTCCACAAATCCATGATTCCAGAACATTGACAAATCCGGAAACTCATACTCGGGTGGCTCAATCACTTCTCGAAACCACCACATCAAATCCCAGACCGCTCATTCTACTCACAATCTGCTGCCATTCAGACTGAACGGATGTGAACAGCTTAGAAAGTTTACCATACATACTATTACATTCCTTCACAACATGCATGACCCACCGTCAATACGCTCACTTGTCCCTCCAATAAATACGAGTACCTCCCAAAATCCTGTATGCAAAATAAAATGGACAAATAGATCATCTTACAACTTGCCATAATATACAATCCCCGTCAACAAAAGCATTAATCCACCTATTTCTCTCCATATTTCGTCCAAGCACCCATGGACTGACTGATCCATCACTTCGAACAACGAAAAATAAACGACTGCGAGCGTTGGACATACTGGACCCCAAAGTCCTGCAGATCATCATCAACTGATACCTCGACTCCTTTCTCCTCCATCGCACTGAGAGTAGGGGAAACCAGCGGGTACATCCGCTTGTAGTCAGCAAGATGCATGGTCAGCTCTTGGATCCCCCCCTCCCTGACATGCGTAACAGCAGGACCATCACCTGCAGAGGACATCCACATCCTTGAGTCGACCATCTCGGCCAGTGCAAAAACCTCATCTCTAGTCAAATGTGATGTCATTGACAGCGCACGCAATTTGGGTAGCACCGGCCGCACGAACTGCCCTGCCACTATGTCCACCTGTCCACCCTCTTCATGGTGACGACAATGTGTGAGGTGCATAAACACATCCAGCATCGGAAACACATAACATAGTGAGAGTGAGGTGAGGTTGGGCATGTACTCCAAAAATGCGAACATGTCCTCAGACATGCAATTATATGCTGTAAAACTCCGGATCTGGTGGTGACAGGCCAGGAACGCAAGAATGGTAGGTTGAAAGTGAGGATTAAATCCACCCGTGTACACAGAAAAATCCTCCAATGCGGGTATCATAAGAAATGGGAATAACACGATACCACCACCAATCGCAAACAGCTTCACATGTGGGAGCATCACTGGAGGCGTTGATTTCCGTGGAAACGCAGCAACCCAAGTCTGCAATACAACCAGCTCTTGCAGACAATGCGTCTGCCTGAGCAACTCCAGAAACAGTTCGGTCTCAAAAAGTCGCAGCTCGCCAATATAAAGAGAGGAGAGTCCTGTGTAGTCAATAGCCCAGGACATTGGTCGAACGAGGTACACATGTTCCAAGGCTACGTCACGGAACACGTCAATGTAGGGATGGTCCAACTCCCTGTTGTCCTCAACCAGATAGTGGGTCTCCAACATGCGCAAGTGTGGGAGCCGGCCTTTGACGGGTTGCAGGATGTGCAGGTCAGATTCATAGAGCGACAGTGAGGCGCCTACCCATCGATCTGAGCAGTCAGCCAAGGCGTGTAGGATCTGGTGATCTCGTCTCGTCTCGAGAGGGTCCATTTGAAGGGCAGAGTTGTAAGGTGCTTGGTACCGGAATGCGAATAGCCTCCCTTGGGTCCGTTCTAGGAACATCTGCACCAACTCGAACGCATGGTAAGATAGCGCTGTGAGTTCTTCGACTGGTTCAAGAGACCAGCTCAACAGGTTAATGTCTATCCGTGTCCAGAACTGATGCATGGACAGGAATGTGGCACGCCAGGAGGCACAGATATGTCCGAGATACCAAGGAAACGAGCTGGTGCGATTGACGATCAGCGTGGTTGAAAAGTAGCTGAGTACCTCACACAGTATCTCAGGCGGGATTTCGATTGCTTTCATGGTGTAGATGGTACAGGTCTGCGTCGCTGTTTGGGTGGAAAATGGAAGACATGAAGAGATGTTGGCAGAGTGATTTTCTCACGATGGAATAACAACATGCATTACGTTGTCAACAAACCTTGCTTATCATGTACCGTACATCATTATGATTATTATTCTAATCATGACGACCAAAATGAAAATTGCACTGCACCTACTCAGCACATCGAAGACTCACCCTTCAGCCTGTTATAAATCCACAGGTATCGCTCCTCCTGTCATCCCCTGTTCACTGACCCACTAAGTCTCTTTGAATCATTCAAGATGAATACATTGATGCTGCTGGGCCTGTAATAGATGAGCATGATCAACCGACATCTCAGGTCCTCTCTTCACCATCGGATAGAGCAAAGACGTGACTAGCAGGTATGACTCGGAGGTATCGAAATTAGAGAGGCCCACCACCAGCTCTTGGATCCCCCTTTCCAGGGTAGATGCAATACCAACACCATCACCAGATGTGTACATCCGGAAGTCAATCATCTTGGCCAGTGATATACAGTCATTTCTATCCAGAGGCATAATGATTGTCAGCGCGCGTAAGCTAGGTAGCACTGGCTGTGCAATCCGCTCTGCTACTGCTCCCATCTCACTATCCTCTTCACAGTGATGACGATGGTGAGTGAGATGTGCAAACACACTCGATATCGAGATCATATTATATAGTGAGAGCGAAGTGAGACTAGGCACATATGCCAAGAATGCGATCAGGTCCCCAGATGAACAATTTTGTAGTGCAAAAATCCTGATCTAGCGGTGACGGGACAGGAATTCAAGAGCACTGGAATGGAAGTTGTGATTATCGCAAGAAGTGTACATGGAAAAATCCTCCAATGCAGGCATCGCCAAATAAGGGAACAATGGAATATCACCACCAACAGCAAACAATTTCACATGGGGCAGCACCACAGGAATCATGGATTTCGGCAGGAATGTAGCAGCCCGTACCAGTGAAACTATCAGCTCCTGCAGACAATGCATCTGCCTGAGTAAGTCCAAGAACAATGCCGTGTTTGACAACTCGCAAATGTGGAGTGTGCGGAAAGCAGCGGAGTCAATCGCCCCGAGACATTGTCGCTTCAGGTACACATGCTCGAGGAGGGATGCATCATGGAACGCATCAATATAGGGATGATGCGGCCCATGGATCCACGGTGTACGTAGATGTGGAAGTCGACCTTTGACAAGTTGCAGAAGGGGAAGTTCAGATCCAAAGATACGCAGTGAAGCGCCTGCCCACTGATCTGAATATTTTCATTTCATCGTCCTCATTACATTGTCCTTTTCTGATCGACGTCAGCGAAAATTCCACAATAATATGATGCGTGAATTCACATGTATCAGCCTTCCTTACCCCTATCTCCGTCTTCTATTTACTGGTACGCCGGCCCGCTTTGAATGATATAAATCAAATGAACGGGAGCGTTGAGCCAGCTGAACATGAAAGTCCTGCTGATCACGATCAACTAACAACTTGACCCCCCTCTCCTTGATTGTGTGGAGCACAGGCATGACTAGCGGGTGTGACCATTCGTAGTTAGCAAGGTGCACAGACAGTTCTTGGATCCCCACTTCCATGGGAGGTGTAATACCAACACCAGCAGATGTAGAAGCAGTTGTCCACAATCGAGAACCAACCATCTCCATCAGCTCAATAACCTCATTTCCAACCAAAGGGCCCGTTATTGATAATGTACGCAGACCAGTCAGTACAGGCCGTATAGTCGGCCCTACTGTTGCTGTCATCTCGCCATCTTTCCCATAGTAATGATGATTGTGTGTGAGATGTGTAAACATAACCGAAATTGGATACACATAGCACAGCGAGAGCGAGATGAGGCCAGGCATATACTCCAAAAACGCGCATGTGTCTGCAGACGAACATTTATCCACTGTAAAACATCTAATTTGGTGACCACGGGACAAGAACTCAAGAATACTGGGTTGAGAATTGCTTATAGCGTACACGATAAAGTCCTCCAGTGCAGGCATCACCAAATACAATAAAAACGCACCGCCGCTGCCAATGGCGAACAGCTTCACTTGCGGGAGCACCACAGGAAGTGTGCATTCCTGCAGGAGCGGGTCAGCCAATGCCCGTGAGACTATCAGCTCCTGAAGACAACGCGTCTGCCTGAGCGCGTCCAACAACAGTGCCGTATTAACCAGTTCACCAATGTGGAGTGTGTGGAGTGTCGTGTAGTTGATGGCCCAGGGCACTTGTTGATTCATGTACGCATACTCGAGAAGGGGTGCGTCATGGAATGCATCGATAGAGGGACAATCCGGTTCCAGCACACCCCGAACATTATAACGGATCTCCAACGCGCGCAGGTGCGGAAGTCGACCTTTGACAAGTTGCAGAAGGGGAAGATAAGATTCATAGATGCGCAATGAAGCACCTGCCCACCGATCTGAATGATCCATTAATGTGCGCAGAGTCCGATGACTGTGTGACGTTTGAAAATCTCGGTTGAAAGGTGATATAAACTTGAATGTGAAGAGCCTTCCTTGTGTTCGCACCAGGAATGTTTGCACCAGCTCAAGTACTCGCTCCCATGGCACGTAGAGCCTTCCAGCTGAATGACTCCACCAGTTGATGTTAATACTTGTCCAGAACTGGTGCAGGAACACGGCACGCCAGGATGTGCAGATGTGTCCAAGATACCAGGGAAACGAGCTGGTGCGATTGACGGTCAACGTAGCTGAAAAGTAGCTGAGTATCTCGCACAGGGTTTCAGGTGGTAGTACAGCTGCCTTCATGTTGTTCGTTACAGTTAGGCAGGTCGAAGTCGGGGTTATGGTCTCAGGCTTGTTGTGCTTTATTTGGTTTACCACCAGTTACGGCCCGGGTGCTGTTGGTGAATTGATATTTCCACTGGCATCATTTGGCTCGAAGCAACCACCTGTAAGGCTATATTCTACATCATCTTATTGATAAAATCTGAACCTAGGGTGCTTGTAGCCAGACTGAAAACGAAGCGAATACAAAACAAACCACTACCAACAGATGACAAGCTAGTAAACACCCTTGGGATATATTGTTTGCTTCAGGCGGAAACTTGAAGTCCAAAGTGAGTGAAGTCTCTGTTCCTCATTCTTAGTACTTAGCAGGTCCCATATTGCCAAACTCTGCAATTGTATTCAACACATATTGTCAGTATCATAGCAATGAAATGGAATACGTGTAACATAGCGAAGTATGCAAAGTCTGAATGACTTACTTACCACTGGCATTTCTTCTCTGTCATGGTTTCCTTGATACAGAACAAACCATAGTTACTAAAAACATATAAATACAACTAGAGTGCGAGTACATCTTTACTCTTCCTTTTACAAGCTTACCACTAACTGTAGTATAGCGGTCATTGATTGACCGCTATTAGGTGAATACAGATAAACTGTCTGGAGTGCGACAGTCATTGATTGACCGCTATTAGATTTCATATCCACTAACACATATGCCCCTAGTAATCACCTATACTAACGAAATGGTGTACACCACTCTAGTCCTAACCAAATCTCCAACGTCCAAATTTGTAACACAAATTGAACCCAATTAGTTCCAATTTGCGTGATTGGGTCACTTTATCTCTGATAATGATTTAGAGGCTGTTGATCCCGAATCAAGGTATGAATGTAATTGTTTGAATACTACATCCTTGAAATTAAACGCCCATGACGAGATCAATGTTTTTTATGATACTGTTCTAGGGGACATCGGAACATTCCGACATATAAATATCGCCTGTCCAATCAACCTGGGATGATAATAATCGACATGTGGCCATGCTATCGCTGTCATGCTCTTGCTACCTTAAATCACGGTTTAGTAATAAACCGTCTGAGTGATGATCACGGCAAGAATTAGTGCGCTTTCGGTCAATTGAGTCAATCACTACCCACACAACCACAGAACACTTGTCTAGTCTTCTGCGATTTGAAAAAGATGACTGTCTTCCCTTACCTGTTCATCACTGCATTTTCCAAAGACCCCTTTGGAGGCAATCCGGCAGTGGTTCTCTTCAGTGATCTCACGTTACCAGATGAAATCTACAAGGGCATCGCTATAAATCTGAAACAACCTATGGCGGCCTTCGTCGCTCCTGAAGGCAGGATCTCCCCAGAAAGCCCAAACGTAGCTTCCTTCGACATCCGTTACTTCCCTGGAATGGGAGGCGAGGCATGGCTGTGCGGGCATGCGACACTTGCTGCTGCAAAGGCAATATTCGCAGATGAGGGGCGTGTTCCACCACAAGTCGATACCATTGAATTCCGGAGCCTCGCATCTCAAAAGGTACTTCGTGCAACTCGATTCGGCGCTGATATGATAGAAATACGACTCCCTGCATGTATACCGCAAGAAGTATCACAGGAACAAAAGACCCGTTTAATGCCTTTTATTCACCAGGCATTCGGTCGTGAAGTGGACATCTTGCACATAGCAGAGGGCACTGGATCCTATGGAATATGCAAGTTTACTTTTCCTAGATCCTTGAAATGAACTTGCTTTACTCCTTTATTTATAGACGTTATGATTGAGATCAAAGAAGATGACCTAAAGAACAGCGTAGTGAACGCTGAGCCGTTGGTTCGTATTGCAAGTATTTTAACCATTCGGAGCTTGTTAACGAAGAAATTGCAGCGGGGGACTGACTATACTGCTCATGTGATAACAGCCGCGTCATCGTCTGGGAAAGAAGTGTTCTTGTCTCGGATGTTTGATCCTGAATACATAATCGGGGGGGAAGATATGGTGTGTGGTACAGGACACTGCCTGATTGGGCCGTACTGGTACAGAAAATGTGGTATTACGGCAGGACAGGAGGTTAAGGCGAGGCAAGTTAGTTCAAGGGGAGGGGAGCTGAATTTGGTATGGCTGGAAAGCGAAAACGTGATGGCGCTGAGGGGTTCACTCACCATCCTAGGCCGTGGGGAGCTTTATGCATAAGTTTCTAATATAACGCAGCACGTATATCATACGAAAACCCAGCGCTCGTGTATTGTTGTGTTGAGCTCTACCAATTCACTCGTTATGGGTCTTTTGACAAACACGGATCTATAACATGATTGTAATATTCAGAAGAAATGGGCAGCTTACACTACACAATCTGTCTCTACTAGTAATATTACTGGATCATTACTACTGACACATGTCCATGCCGGCAGTCACCGCAAATTCCTGCTAACCTAGATCGTGCACAATTAGCAATAGCTCATCTCCGTACAATTTCCGAAGTGGTTTAGCTCCACTATATCTCGACCCACTTTCTACTCAATTTACCACCAACCTAGACGAGGCGCTTATGAAGGATGACCAGCTTCCCTTATCTACTTATCACTGCTTTCTCCACTCACCCATTCGGAGGTAACCCAGCAGTAGTCTTCTTCACCAGTCTCAACCAACCAGATGAAGTCTACAACGGAATCGCAACGACCTTAAAGCAACCTATGGCTGCCTTCGTTTCTCCAGAATGCAGCATCTCTCCCGAGGACACAGTCGTGGCCTCTTTCAATATCCGTTACTTTAATTCAAGTGGCTCGGAAATCGCGCTTTGTGGGCATGCGACACTTGCTGCTGCAATGGCAGTGTTCACAGACAAGGGGCGTATTCCACCCCAAGTCAATGTCATTGAATTCAAGAATATTAGATCAGAGATACTGCGTGCAACTAGAACAGGTCCTGGTATGATAGAAATGCGCCTTCCTTCATGCGTGCCAGAAGAGGTGACGCAGGAAGAAAAGGCACAGTTGACGCCACTCGTTCACCAGGCGTTTGGTCGCGAAGTGGACATTGTGCATATAGCAAGAGGCACCCGAAATTATGGACAATGTATATTTCCCACCCTTTTTACTCGTCGAAATTTGCTGATTGGATTATAGACGTCGTGATAGAGATAAGAGAAGAAGAGGAATTGGAGCATAGCGTGGTGAATCCTAAGCCATTGGTTCGCCTTACAAATTAGTTTGCGATTATTCCGAACTGAATAAGGAAAAATTGGTAGCGAGGAAGTCCTTGTCGTGTTAATATAATAACAACCGCGTCGTCGACTGGAAAAGAGACATTCGTGTCGCGTATGTTTTGTCCTAGAGTCAGTGCTAGAGGTGAAGATATGGTGTGTGGGACAGCACACTGCCTGCTTGGACCGTATTGGTACAGGAAATGCGGGATCTCGTCAGGAGCGGAGGTCAAGGCGAGGCAAGTTAGTCCAAGGGGAGGGGAACTAACTCTCGTATGGCTAGAGTACGAGAACATCATGGCAGTGAGGGGGTCACTTACCATTCTGAGTTGTGGGGAGTTGTATTTGTAGGGACAGCTTCGCATCATCAAATGGACATTCACAGCGTGTTATGCCAGACTCGGGAATTGTGTCAAAACAAGGATCAATTGGTATGTAAGGCTTTTGTGGTCATATCATATTTACCGCTGTTCGAGCAATCTTTCAAAGTGCTGACGAAGGCAAGGATCCACCACAACTGGCCTACTAGTGAATGGGCCTGAGGCTATCGGACATTGAGACCTGTGCTGGAACTTGATATCCAGGATAAAAATTTCCGTACTATTGAAGAAGTGGTAATCTTGTCGATATAATAAAAGTAGCATCAACTTGAAGAATGGTGATACAGAAAATGTGGCATACTTACAGGAGAGGAGCGCCAAACGACAAAACATATCACTGGTCATAATATCTTCCAGGAGGGACATGCCGAATATGGATGACCAAAATCAGGGTAATATTCGGATCAACGGAACACCATCAACAGACGCCCATTAGACCCATATGTTAGTTATTGTCAGTGCTAATCCAAATTGCGGGGGGCATTAGTAATTCGTGAACAAGGTGACTCAATCTCGTTCCTCTTTCAGGCTATCTTGGCCAGATAACGCTCAACGCTCCTATCGACGTCTCCACAAGAACTCATAAAGATGACCGTGACTAACATCCCTTATCTGCTGATCACCGCATTCTCCGACCACGTGTTTGGAGGTAATCCAGCGGTTGTGTTCTTCACGGACGTCAACCGACCAGATGAAATCTACAAGGGTATCGCAACGACTTTAAAGCAGCCGATGGCCGCTTTCATTTCTCCCAAAGGCAAGATATCTCCTGAAACCTCAAACATAGCTTCCTTCGACATCCGCTACTTCGCTCCGAGTGGGACCGAGGCGGGGCTATGCGGACATGCCACCCTTGCAGCTGCCAAGGCAATATTTTCAGATGAAAACCGTATTCCACCAGAAGTCGACGTCATTGAGTTTCATAACATCAGATGCCAGGTATTTCGCGCGACAAGAGTGGGCAATGATACGATAGAAATGCGACTTCCTTCATGCGTGCCGGAAGAGGTATCTGAAGAGAAAAAAGCTCATTTAACACCCCTCATTTACAAAGCATTCGGCCGCAAAGTGGAGATTGTGCATATAGCAGAGGGTACCGGAAATTACGGAAAGTGTACAACAGGTTTTTCCTTCTTGTCATTGAAGATATCTTGACCTTGTTCCTTGATACATAGACGTCATGATAGAAATCAAAGAGGAAGAAGACCTGAAGAACAGCGTGGTAGATCCTGAGCCGCTGGTATGCGCAGCTTACTTTTGTGGTTATTCCGAATCTCAAGGAATTGCAGCGGCAAAGTGGTTATCTTATTAACGTTATAACAACCGCGTCATCTTCTGGAAAAGAGAAGTTCGTGTCTCGAATGTTTTGTCCCCTGCACATCACTGGAGGTGAAGACATGGTGTGTGGGACTGCACATTGCGTGATGGGGCCATATTGGTATAAAAAATACGGGATACCAGCCGGAGAGGAAGTTAAAGCGAGGCAAGTCAGTCCAAGGGGGGGGGAACTGAATTTAGTATGGTTGGAGAGTGAAAACACGATGGTCCTGAGGGGGTCACTCACTATTCTAGGTCGTGGGGAGTTGTGTCTGTAGACATGTTGAGGTTAACTCTTCAAGCATGGCGCAGTGCACAAGTTGAACTAAAGAACGAATATATGCGATACAAACATTGTACGCCTGGTCTCTTGATCACGATAGTTATGCCAACAATAGAGTTTTATGATCTTCTGAACCTTGATCAACTCACCGCCGTCAACGGCTAGAGGTCATACCATGACTTTGTTAGCAACTTGAACATTCGCAGGAGTTGGGCCTCCAAGGTGTAAGGTTTGGAATGATCGAACCACTTTAGCCCATTTCGTTCCCTTATCCGCCCTCAATCTCCTTCACTTCCTTCGTTACATGCCCGACGACTCCCAACCCCGACGAGGGACCTTCCCAACGCCGCTCATGTACTAACAGTGGGGTGGTAATCTGCCTTTGGCAATGATGGTGTTGCAGAAGACGAGAGAAACTTCAACAACGTATTTAATATTTGCAATACTGAACCGACTCTAAAGTGCCAGTGTAAGAAATTCCAATTCAAGTGACTCGATCGTAAAAAGTGACCTGGCCAGCTGAGCCAGTATCCCGTTGTACCCCGGGGCCATGCATGTAGTACTGGGCTAGGCATTTGAAGGTTCCTTATCCAGAACCACACGCCCCCTCATCATGATGCTCACCTCCCAGGGACGCAGTTGGTATACACCGCAATGTAGCATGTGCACCACTTTATAATTTACATTATTAAGGCGTACTCCGACCACCATGCATTCTTTTAGGCACCATGACGCCATCACAGAAACCAACACTGACCGCACATACAACACATAGTACTATAGTTACAGTACATGTCCATTCCATACATAGTCTCCATCGGCATTCAAAACGATAACACAATCATCCGCCGCGCCCCACTAAGCTCTTTCTGATGAACCCGACCTAGAACTCAATAAGTTTAAATGCAATGGGCCGGGGGAACCACCACAATCACATCATTCTTTTTCTTTTTTCAATTCTTTCTCACACACACATACCACCACTCCACAGGTCACACCACCAAAGAACAAAATATATGTGTACGTTAGTATATTCCAACCTGCTGCGTAGACGAGTACTGGCACCATACACACAGGACCATACCAAGGAGATCAACCCCCAAGATAACCAATTCGAAAAGAGACTATAGAGAGACTAGGGAGAGAAAAAAAAAAATCAAAATCGTACCACATGACGACACCTCAGGCTACCAAGCTAGAACCCCCCCCCCCCCTGGCAGGACCTGTGGAGTGGAAAGAAAGAACAAAACAAGATAACGACCCGGTTATCATCCGACAAATTCCAAGCCATACATTGCTCATATCATGCAAACCCAGTAAGCAGAAAAAGAAAGGCGAGTGAAAAAGTATGTTAGGGTATAAGTAAACCGGTACGATATGCTACGGAGCAAAAGAGACGGGAGAACAAGAGAGATCAACGGTTAAGTAGTGAATAAAACACGGTAGAGAGGAGACATCAAAAATCGGGTGAGAAAAAAGAGAAAAGCCAATGAATTAACCCTGCAAATTCACATTTGTTCTCGCTTCTTTCTCCCTATTCTTGATTTGGAAATTATTGAATATTCTAAGCGCGAGAAATAAAATCAAAAATGGTGCAAGTTGTGTGTTCAGTGTGTGATGGGAATCGGTCGCGATTAGGCGACCAAATGAATCACAATCACAAATGAAGAGAGTGTGCAAGTCCATTTTTTGTTTCTTTACAGTTCATCGCAAAAGGGCAGATTTTCGTCGTTCTCGTCTCCAGTGTTATCACCGTTTCCTCCATTGTTTCCGTTACCACCATTGTTGTTACTCGGGGGGGTAGGAGTGGGAGTGGGTGTGTGTTCTGGGTGGACATTCGTCGCACTAGGGTTGGCAGGAATAGCAGTCGTGGGAATCACAACGGCGGGAGTGCCATTGGCAGGGGCGGGGGGAACCTGGACACTTTTCGCAACACAGAGAACCTGAATTCAAAGAGCAAGAATTGCGTCACGTTAAATTAAAAGGGATGAACAGCGTGTTTGACATACCTCGCCAACGTAAATGTTAGTGCAGTCGTTGTTGATTTGCGGGTTGTTCATGGAGAGGATGGTGGAGTTCAGTCCGGCCTTGGAGGTGACGGTGTCGCACGTGTCCCCGAAGGCAACAACATAGGTGTCTTGACAGTCTTCACCTGCGGTGCCCAAGCAAAGTTTTTGCCCGGGGTTGAGGTTGGTGCAGCCTGGGTTGATGGTCCCCGAGTTGACTACTGCAAGTTGGTAGCTGGAGAGAGAGAGAGAGAGAGAGAGAAAGCGTGTCAGGTCAACCTTGAAGGCAAAGGGGAAAGAGAGAGAACGTACGTTGACACCTTGTTGGTGGCAGAGATAGAGTCGCAAATGTCCCCATCCTTAACGGTGTACGTCCTGGTGCAGTCCGCTGCAAAGGCAGCTGAATAACCCAAGTTGAAGTCAGCAAGAGAAGAATAAAAAAAATAAAAAAAAAAGAGAAAAAAAAGGAAGGGACACACTAACAGTTGACAAAGAAAGGCAGCGCGACGAGCACAGCGGAGACAACCTTGGTGAACATGGTGGTTGATGGTTGAAAGCAAGAAATGAGCGAAGGTGGGTTATGTAAATGAGTGGGTACGGAAGAAACCGCAAGGGGGTGGGGGGAAGCGACGAGCGAGGGAGTAAGGTGGTTGAGAGAAGGAAAGAAGAAATAAGGACGAGCAGAGTTGACTAATAACAGAGCCAAGATTATTCGACAAGAACCAAACAATCAAATCTTTTCGGCAATTTCCCCTTTTGTATCATTTGTCACAACAAAAAACAGAAAAAAAAAACCCAAATGCTATAGCACAATGTCCCCTGTTGTTAGGCTGTTAGGCGACTTGCTACGCACGCACATCATGCACACACACCTTTTTTCTTCTAATGTCTTGTATAGTACGTACACACAAGATGTACGCAACACCGTGACTCTCCATTCAAAACGTTCAAAAAAAAACTTATGAGAGCCGGCAATTGATCATTCCCATCACAGAAACCCAATAGGCTGCAGCTGGCATGTGTTCTCGATGGAGAGCCTCGACCCAAGCCTGCATGCGCGCGGAGCGGGCGGCGGAAGTTTGCCATCGTTACCTTGGCATCCTCCTAATCGTCGATGCATCGGAAGCAGAGAGGGCCATCGGAAATAAAATTACGTCACCAGTCACCTCCCTTCTCCGTCTTCTCCGTCTTCCCCTCTCTCAGCGCTGCCTTCCTACACACCTTCAAACCCACTCTATGCTGTCATCAGGGGCAGAAAGAGGGGAGGTCTATCAACTACAACTATAACAACAATCTAATCACACACACCCTTTTCCGTAAAATGGAAACCACAGCAAAAAAAAAAAAAAAAAATCAGATTTCTCACGTACGTCCCATCAATCTGTTGTAATGGAACACAGAGACAGTCTGTATGCTTATACAGTAATCAAGGGCACCAAGCGAATCAGCGCATCGGAACAGCGTGGTTGCTAACCGCGCGGGAAAAAAATTTAATGATTATGTTACCATCTGCTCATCTCTAGGTAGCTACGATAAGGCACACGGCCCCCCCATCCGTCATGTCCGTCGCGTCAGTCGTGAAGGAAACGGCTGTTACAACGAGGGTTACCTTTTCTTGAGGTACTGTCCTGGTACCTGACAAGGTCTTCAGGTCCTCCTAACCCTTAGGAATATTAAACTTTATACAAGCCTGCGCCATTGTGCATCCACGATGGGTAAATAAGCACATATAACCTTTTTTTTCATAACTTGGTCTTTCGATACTGATAGACCTGATCATCCCACTACCATCCACCAAACACAAAGGGGAAGAAAAAAAAGACCTCCTAATCAATCTTCCAAAGGACACAAATCAAAAAACAATGAACCACCCACCCAATTCTCCCATCTGTCCCCCAACCTCTCCCTAAACACCGGCTTCCTTTTCTCCAAAAACGCACTCACACCCTCCGCCGCATCCCCTGCATTCAACGTACGATACGTACACTCCGACTCGAGTCTATGATTCTCCTCCACACTCCTTCCGGGCCGCTGAATCAACGCCTTGGAATACGCCACGGCAACTTGCGAGGTGGCACCCGCCATCTCCAGTGCGAACGCACGCGCGGCGGGGAGCACGTCTTCCCGCCTATCGAGGATTTGGAAGTAGAGTCCTGAGAGAAGCGTGGAGGAGGGGACGACGGTGAGGCCGGAGAGGAGGAGTGCAGTTGCGCGGGATTGGCCGATCAGCCGGGGGAGTAGGTATGAAGATAGGCCTGGTCCATACGTCAAAAGGAAGTTCAAACTTCGGCAAGAGAAAAGGCAAAATTGGCTCGCCATCTACGCTGATACCCCTCCGTACGAACGGGAACGTCAGTTTTGCTCCGCCCCAGATGAAGCGAAAGTCGAACGGCAGTTGTAGGCCTGTAATCCCGATACCTGCCTGTTCCCCCAGGTCGCCCAGCAAGAAAATGTTAACATAATAAACGTCATTAATAAAACGTAAAAATCTTTGTGCTTTCCTCATGCCAAGAAAAAGAAGGGGAGGGACGCTTACAGCATCTCCGTTTACAGCGGCTATTGTGAGCTTGCGGCATGTGTAGATGGGGAGGACGAGTCGGCCTCCGTCTGCGTGTGGACCTATGCGGTCATGTAAAATAAGATAGGTAAGGACACCGCGGATGGGGGCCCTTTACCTTCTTGTACTTCATTCACACTATTGTTTTCTGCACCTGGTTTTTTTGAAGATCGCCAGGGATCCCAGCCGTTCGTTAGGTCCGCCTGTTGGGCGGGTTCAAAAAATTGAATTGCACACAGAGCAACCACTGCAAGGACACGCACCCCCGAACAATACGCCGGCGCGTCATGTCCCGCGGTGAGGATAACCACCCTCACACGATCATCTTTATCGAATAATTCAAAAGCGATGGTGAGTTCTTTTAGGAGGAGCTTGGTAAATGTGTTTCTGCTATTTGCACCATAACATCATGGTATCATCGCGAAATAAAAGGGTCGCAAAGGGGGGAACGGGAGACGTACTATTTTGCTCGGTTAAGTGTCACTATCGCGATTCCGCCTTTGTGCTCGAGGTTGATGAGAATTTGGGTGAACCCTAGTGTGGCGTAATCTGGGGAACTGGAACTAGGGGTGGTCATGTTCTGGGGGATGTGTGTGTGTTATCGTGGCGCGGCGATTTCTTTGGGTTTCCCGGTACTTGAGTCTGGTCTATTTGGACAAATATAACTGTTCGAACAACAACCGATCCCCACTTTATCTCACTGGCAAATAACCAAGTTGGAGGTAGAAAATCAGAAAGAGGGGCCGGGTGAAGGGTGGGGAAAATACAAAGATACCGTGACCCCCCCTTATCTACACATCTCCCAACTTTCGCCTTCTTTCCTTCTCCTCCACACCACACTTACTCTCAGGTTCGGTAAACGATGTGGAAAAGACGAATGGGCCACCACACGTGTTTGTAATATTTTTATTACCGTGTAATGTTTTGTGGTCCCAAGGTCTATCTTCTCGGGGTAAATATGACTTAACTGGCTTGTCGACATGTACTGGAACAAAATGGCAAAAAATGAAAGTACTCGAGGGAAAGAAAAAAAAAAAAAACAACCAATGTACATACAGTACCCAAGAAATCTCGACTCGAGTACTCGGAATCAATAAAGAAGAGGGGGCGAGGGGTGTAACCAACTATAGCTATGTACTTGGGTATAAAAATTAGCAGCATTTAAGTCAGTTTCTCCGAATTCGAATTCCGAGTCGCTGTGCGTATTGCTCGACGGTTGGTTCATCCCACACATACCCGTATCATTTGGTCTTAACGTTGTGTATTATATCATAAAGCGCAAAGTACGTACTGAAACCTTGGATTTTCCAGCTGGTACATGTACTATACTAGAACAGACTAGTATCGTTCGTTTCATCACCATCACCTTCTCCCCCGCCCTCACCTCTCCTAGCTTGAGAACCACTGACTACCGTGGGTTCCGTGAACCTATGCAAACCACGGTTTAAACTTCGCCCTTCCCACCACCCACATCCAAACCCCTTCTCGTGTATCAGAATACTTTACGCAAGCCCATATCGAGGCCGAGACCCATCAACACATGCACAGATAAGATCTCCGGTTTAACCCATAGCCATAATACAACCAGGGCATATTCACCAAGACAAGTTCCCCAAGCACGTCTGATCATGATGCAAGTCCGCAATGACCTTGTTATTAACCATTAAATGTCCAGATACTCCAAACAACACACAAACGGGCCTAAGTGTACCTTTCCCCTTCCCCCTTCCCCAATAGACCTATTCTATAAAGTAGCTAGTCTAATCAACCACCTATGCATGTAGTATATATACCATTATCCGTTCCCACTCCCCTCCATTCCTTTTCTCTCTTCCTTCTGACAGAGGGATAGGACACATCTTTAAAAAGTCATTTTTATCATTCACTCTACAATTATAAGCGTGTCAAACCCGGACCAAGATACCCATATACAAAAACTGGCACACGGCGACGAGGAACAAGAACGTGATCCGTCTTCGTCTCTGGGCTGGGTTGACCGTCGTAGTTGGGTTCGTGGCAGCTGCTACGGCCGGGTCAGGGAGGACCACAGAACGGAGTGAGCGGAGCTGCAGGGGTGCGAGTTTAAAGTTGTAAAGAAAAAGAGTAAGGGAAAGACGAACCAGGAAAAACGCGTTGGCTAGGAACGCATATACGAACACCAGTGTCCATAGCGCAGAGGGGAGTTTCAAGAAGCCTGCTGTTAGAGTGAGAATTACTCTAAAAAAACGGATTTCAGCGATACTTGTTCGAAAAGAAGCTGTTAGTTGGGGACCTTACCCGACAAACTTATAGCCGCCGTATGCGACTAGATCAACGACCTGACTTGAGCCTTGAACATTGAGGAAGTAGCAGCCAAGCTTGACAAAGAAGAATTCGATGATGAGGACGCCTAGCGCGCGAGAGGCGGTTTCGCCAAGTACCTAGAATTCAGTTCTTGTGGGTTATTACAAGAAGAGAAATTGAAGGGATTTCACACACTTTTGGGTGGAAGCGATCGTTCAAGCCCGAGTGGAGGGCAGATAGTAGGATATACGTTACGAGGGCCATGACTAAAATCTCGCATTTATTAAAGGTGCAGTTGGATGGAGAATGGGACGTACGGGGTATATAGAGATCAGGACAGTTGATGTCGTCGCGCGGGGACTGCCACTCTGTCTGGCCGGCATCGGAGCGACGGACGCGCCTTGACCAGGGTTTGTGCATCCACGGGAAAAGAACGAGTTTGAGCTTCCGGATGACATACAAGTTGGAGACGTTAAAGTGGTGCTTTATGTGTGTCGAGGGGAATATGGTGCCAAGCTGCAATAGAACAAAAAATATCATGAACACAAAGAAGCAGTAGAGGTAAAAAAAGTGCGTACGTTCTTCTGGACGTACTCCTGACCAGCAGCGACCGCGCTACTGCCAAGCTGCATCCCAAACTGGGCCGTAGCGTCGTTCATGCCCCAGGCGGTAAAGTCGGGTACGGGTATAGTGGGTGCATGTGCGTGTTGTTGCTGCTGTGGCTGCATATGGCCTTGGGGTACCTGATGCTGGTGCTGCTGGGAGTGCTGGAAGGGGGAGGTGTATGCGGGGACATGAGCCTTGTAGGCAGAGGACTGTTGGACTGGTTGCTGGTGGTGGGGGATTGTACTGCCTGGACCTGGGGCGGGACCTGGTCCTGGTGAAGAAGAATAGCGTTGGTAACCCGTTGGTGAACCTGGTGTGGGCGGGGGCTCGGGGATGTAGGCGGGGTGAGTGGGCACTGGATGCCGCAAGGGAGGTGGTGATGGTGAGTGGAAGGTGGCCATTTGCAAAGTTTGTGGTCTGCGTGTCCTGCGCTTTGCTGCTGCGTGTTCAGACGTGGGGCGTGCGAACCCTTCTGTTTCAAACATGTACAAATAACTTGGCCCATGTATCCCTTGCTGAGGCGGCGGTCAAAACCGGAGGACCATCACATCGCCAGCGCTCGCTCTTGATAACGAGATGGGAATCAGAACTTCAATTGCTTGAAAACCCTGCCAGTGCATTACGATACTCAACGCCGACTTAAACTGGGTACTTCTGCTTCCGAGTTTTCAGGCCTCAGGCTCTGCTTCTCATCTAGGGCTGCAACGTCACTCAATTCCAAGTTCCATCCTTAACAATTGACAATCACAATACTTTTGAATATATCCCCTCCCCTCCACCTGCCTTACTTGGACCGGGTGAAAGAATGTAAAATCGCGCCTGCTCTTTGGGTCCCCACACCAGGGCGTTATTAATTCATTCGGCTTGTACTATCCGAGTTCGATTATCTCCAAACCCAGAGTCTAAATTGCTCTAGATACTATATAAACGTTCATACACGCCCAGCCGTAACCCTATTGTTGAGATACCCCACAAGGTATCCCTTTCCCCCCTTTCCCCCCTTTCCCCCCTCTCCTCTTTACAAACCTTGAACAATGGTAGTCATGTGTGTCTCATCTCTGTCCTCAGTGTTACTATCAATGGCTTGACGTTCAGATAGACCTACTTTAAATCAGCTACCTTTCAACATTGATGATCATGCGCTCGGTGGTCAGCTTTTCTGGTCAGCATGGAAACTCAGTCCTGGACTTATACCACCATACGAAACCACCAACATGTGTCAAGATATAGCCCAAGTCGCACAAATCGATGCCCAAATCCGTCAGTTCCAACTCGCAGTCGAAATACTCCAACAAGAGCGCAAACGACTAAACGCTTCTTTAACCTACCACCTCAACACTCGCCCCTCTCCCATTCGTGACATTCCTGTCGAAATATTGCAAGAAATATTCCTCTACCTCCTACCACCAGTCCTAGAAATGCGCAACTGTACCGCTCTCCGGCTATCTCACGTATGCAGTCAGTGGAGACTGATCCTCCACTCCATGTCTCATGTCTGGTCGTCTGTGAACATCAACTGCGACTGCGCTTCTCACCAAAGCTGGTCAGGTCCTGAATTCCTACGTCACTGTGTCAAGTTATCCGGCGAGAGACCCCTATCAATAGTTTTACGTGCCTCCAACGTGCCAGAAGCGCAACTACAATCACTCATGTCAGATATCCTCACCCCTACCTTTCATCGCTGGAAGCATGTAGACCTCAATGTCCATTTGCATCCGTGGCTTGCAAGGCTGCACGAATTAACCTTTGATGAACTGGAGTCACTTTCTATTGCTGAACCCATGACTACTGCTCATGGTCCATGCGTTGATCTATCTCGCTGCCCGAAGCTTTCCCGCCTCGTGTTGTGTGGGATCAAATACCCCACGTCAAAGTTTACGCTTCCTTGGTCAGGCATCCGCGTTTTCGAAGCTTGCGACGTGTTTTACTCGCCAGAAGAGTATTCTAGTATCCTAAAGTGCATGACGAACCTTACAGAGCTAAAGATAGTTTGTACGTCACGGTTGGTAGATTCTGCCGAAGCTGGTTCTGTTGTCCTCCCACACCTTGCCTCGTTTTCGTTCATCGCCCCAAAAGCGATAGCATCAGCATACCTGAACCCACTCGTTTTACCATCCCTCCGCAAGTTCTCATTCAAAGTCGACCACTCATCTATGAACCCTGTAGAACTGGCTGACCAGCTCGTCCGACTTATTATGCATTGCCATCGTTCGCTGGAAGACCTGAAACTAGCTGGGCTGTGTGGACTAGCGGTGTTGCGCGTGTTGAACCGTACACCGAATTTGGTGCGTCTGCAGTGTAGGTTTGTAGCGTTGTATATGATGGACTTTTTTGCGCGGTTTGGGGAGGTTGAGTTGTCGAGGTTGGAACGTGTGGAGTTTCGGTTGAGGCCTGTGAGCTTGGGGCAGGTGGGTGGGTTGAGGAGGTGGGTGGAGAGGAAGAAGGTGGGGGGGATAAGATGGGGTGGGGGTGAGAGTGTGTTGAAGGAGGTGATGGTCAAGTTCCCGCATGGGTGTTGTGAGTCGAGAGATTTGATGCTTGGTGATGTGGAGAATTACGATGGGTCTGGTGGTGTGAAGGTGAAAGTTGACTGGGTGCCGTTTACGGATTTGATGTAAGATTAGGGGATGTGTTTCTGTGATTGTATTTGTAGCGTGTATCGTTGACGTAAAGTTGCTGGGTGTACTGTAGTGTAGTTGGCTTGTGTAATATTAGGAAAATGTCAAATGGGAATCGTGTACCAGATGTATTACTGCTTGCTAATTTGGCAGAAACTGTCTGCTGCAGCTGTCTGTGTTGTGGAGATAATGCACCAGCAGTAGTGTAACGAAATGGATTCGTGTGGCAGACACAGAGTGGCATGGCCACACAAAGTGCAATGCACTGAGAGTGGAGAAGCATGTGCAAAAGGTAGCCAGTTCTGGGCTTTCAGGACCAGATTCTGGATTCTAAATATGATAGTTGGATTTTTTGTTCACCGAATGCATTGTCAGTGAAAGTTGTTAATAGGAAGGTAAGGGAGTTCTTTCATGTTTTTTGGACTAAGGTACTCCTTGACCATGCTATGTCATCAATTTAATCTAACTTCTTCAATTGGTGGTGGCTGACTTGTTGGAAGTACAATAGTAGTGCTAGAGTTCGCAGTTTTGTGACATGTGATGTCACACTTTCTATATTCAGTAGTTATACTGTATTGGTAGCAAAAGTCCTAACCACGACACTGTATTCCATCCTCTGGTGCGAGTTATACCTTTCTTCATGACTGTCAGCTGCCAAGGAGTGGACTTCTGCACTCAGGTTCATGTTCACATAATTCTGGTCTAGAATTTATCAGAAAGGAGCTCTTTTAGGCATTTATACACAAGACCATGCTTGTTGGAATTACATTAGTAATGATATTTGCATAATACTAGCTGACACAAAATGAATTGTCTAATGACTGTAAGGGATGTCTATCTCAGTGCTCAGGCAGTAAGCCAAAGACCAAGTATAGGACCCTCAAAGGTGAGTGGCAATGGCAAGGTGACCACTGCTTAGATACGATAAAGATATGCCTGATCACTAGGTAGAGCGATGCTCTAGGTAGTTCCTCAGACAATGAGAGCGAGATGAGAGTGAGAGGAATACTTGTATTGAAAGCCTAGGGAATCCTAGGCAAGTAGCTACTGCTTATATACATATAATGGTAGCTAAGATGAACTAGAATAGAGTAATGAAACAAGTAAGAGAATAAGAATAGCTACTACTGGTAACCAGATGAGTAAGTAGCTCAGTGAGGTGATGAGTAAGGATGCTTGGGGACCAGAGTAGCCCAAAGCAATAGTCAGCAATGTTGACTACAGGTGAAACACTGTCCACAGAGGCAGTAAAGATGAGTATTTGCAAAAGGATAAACAAAAGGACGTCGAAATGTCAAAAATAGGGGTTAGGAGCACTTAGGGGTTGAACCTTGAGCACTGAAGGTTTGGAGGGTGTAACAATGACAGCAGAATCTCATGGAAGTTCTAGAATAAAGGTCTAGAACTCTAAGATAACAAGAATAGACCATGATAGCAAATATAGAACAATAAGCAATAACTCAATTAGTGATGTCAGAACTGACATCATGAGAAATCCTTGTCAAAATTATGTTACACCCTCCAAACCTCTAGCACTCAAGGTTCAACCCCTAAGTGCCCCTAACCCCTATTTTCGATGTTCCAACATCTTCTTGTTTATCTTTGTTTACTCAAATACAAATACTGACTTGCTGCTACCTCTGGACAGCCATTTCACCTTCGTAGTCCCTCGTCTTGACTACTACTTCAGATTACTCTGGTCCTGTCAGGAGCTCACTGAGTTTACCCTAAACCACGATCTGACAAATCCTCAAGCATCACTCCAAGAAGAAGAAGAAGAGAGAAGTCGAGTAGAATTGAACTCTCATATAGCTACACAGCGAGGTAGACTATCGAAAAGCTAAAGACCAAACAACTAACTACAAATGCATTAAGTAGAACAAAAAGGAAAAAGAACAGCTTTTGGTTGGGTTGAACCAAGAACCTTGGGAATGTGAAAATAAAAGAAGGTGCATGCTTATTCAGCACTAAAAGAGGCATGCGTTTGGGTGGGCATCTTCAGGAAGTGCACGTCTAAGGTCAAATGGATAAAAGAAAGAAAGAAAGAGAAAAGGAGAAAGAAAAGAAAAGAAAAGAATGAAATCATAACATCACCCCCTCCTTAAGGATTGCGCCCACACAATCATAAGGAGTTTGCTACCACTCTCGCACCTTTCCAGACCTTCCAGTTCCTTTCCAACTTCTCCAGGTAATTGGCCTCAAACTTCCCGTCCTCCCATCCAAACAACTTCCTTGGTACTCATGGTTTGGTCAGATTATCGTATCATTTGAATTCAAAGTTTCTTAGTTTGACGGGTCTGGGGTGGCTGGGTGAGTATTGTGGAAGGTCTTGACCTTCTCTGATGCATTTTTCATATGTTTTGCTGGTTCCCAGGTGCTTTCCTCAACTGGATAACCCTTCCATTTGACCAAGTATTGAAGCTTTCCTCCACACCTTACCCTGCTGTCCAGTAATTCCTCTACTTCATATTCCTCCTGATTCCCTACTATCTTGGGAGGGGGTCGTCCATGAGTAGTCTGTCCAGTATGGGTTGGTTCGATGTATGGTTTTAGTTTCGCCTCGTTAAAGACATCATGTATTCTCCAATTGGAAGGAAGTTCCAATTGGTAGGCTGAATTACTGACTTTCCTCTTTATTATGAATGGTCCATAGTATTTGCTGTCTAACTTTTTTGAGGGCCATGTTGTCTTTATATTGGACAAATCTAAAAGGACCTTGGATCTGATTGTGTATTCTCTAGCTGGTTTTGTGTGTTTGTCATACAACTCCTTCATTTTAATATTAGCTTTGAGGAGTGCATCTTTAGCTTTAGAGAGTGCATCCTTAGTCCTATCCATGAAGTCCTGTACTGATTGGTTTTTTGAGATTATGGTCAGTTCTATTCCAGTGAAAGGGTTTCTTCCATTATTTAACATAAAGGGCGAATATCCTGTTGCACTGTGTGATTGATTGTTGTGGCAGAATTGGGCAATGGGTAACCAGTCAGCCCAATTAATTTGTTGGCTATTGATGTAAATCCGCAGATATTCAATCAGTTCTTGATTAACCCTTTCCATTTGTCCATCCATCTGAGGATGAAACGCCATCAAGTAGTTCCCGGTAATCCCTAAACCTTTATATAGCTCTCTCATGAACCCTGATACAAATTGAGGACTGCAATCGCTTATTACTTTCTTAGGGAGGCCATGTTCTTTGAAAATGTGGTCTCAGAATAGAGTGGCCATCCCCAGTGAAGTAATGGTTGAATGAGTAGGTATATAGTATACCTTCTTTGTTAAGTGATCAATGACCACCATAACTGTATCGTAACCCTTGGACTCGGGTAGTGGACTGACAAAGTCTATACTTACAGTGTGCCAAGGTTCTGGGGGGATCTCATTTGGGTGAAGGGGAGCTGCCTTTCTTTGGTGATTGGGCTTATTCATTGCGCAACCTTCACACCTTTTGAGAAATCCTTCAACATTGGTTTTCATATTGGGCCACCAATAATTCCTTGTGATGAGTTCTATTGTTTTAGTTACTCCAGGGTGTCCGCTGGAGGCCCAACTGTGGCATATTTCAATGATGAGGTCCCAAACTTCTTGGTTGACTGGTACATACATCTGTCCTTGCCAAAAGACCCAATGATCCTGAATAATAAATTCTGGATCTTTATTCTTGATTCCATCCAGTACCTGTTTATCCCAGAATCTTTTTCCAAATTTAGTGATTTTGTTGTCCACTTCATCCAGGGTGTAGTTGTCATCATATATATGAATAAAAAGATGTTCCTTGAGGAGTATGACGTTTTCATTGTCATTTTCTCCTCAGTCATGTCCTGCGCACCTTGATAAAAGATCTGATTTTGTATTAGCTTTACCAGGTCTGTGTTTTTAATCAAGAAGTTGAAGTCTTGGAGGTCTGTGACCCATCTTGCTTGACGCTGATTGAGGTTTTGTGGCTTTTGGAAATATGTCAAATTTTGATGATCCATTAAGACCTCAATCTGTTTTTCTGTGCCTTTGAGGTAATGAGACCATTTGTAGAAACTCGCCATAATAGTGAGCATCTCCTTGTCATATATTTTGTAGTTGCATTCTGCCTCATTAAGTGACTGAGACATACAGTATATGCAACTGGTCTCCATGTACCATCAGTTTGTTGTTGCAAGAGGATCGCTCCCAAGGTGAAATCTGATGCATCTGACTTGATCCTGAACTGTCTGGTTGTGTTTGGGATAGCTAAGATGGGTTGGGTTGTTACTCATTGTTTTAACCAATTGAATGCCTTTTGTTGTTCAGTTTCCCATTTCCAATCGACCTTTCCAGTTAATTTGGTGAGTGGTTTAGTGATATGAGCAAATCCTTCAATGAACCTTCTGTAAAAGTTACAGAAGCCCAAGAATTGCTGTAATTCTCACTTGCAAGTCAGTGCCGGCCATTCCACTACCCCTTGGACTTTTATTGGGTCCATTCATATTGAGTTGGCAGATATCATCAGTCTGAGGAATTCGATTTCTGTTTTTTCAAATTGACACTTTTCAGGTTTAAGTGACAATTGGTGTTCCTCGAGCTTGGCTAATACCTGTGCAACTTGTCTCTGGTGTTCTTTGAGCGTTTTTGTAAAGATGAGTATGTCATCCGTATATATGCTCATCCAACCCTCAGTGATTTCATTTCTAAATATGTTGTTCATCATTGTCTGAAAGGTTGCTGGAGAGTTGGTTAATCCAAAGAACATCACCAGTGGTTTGAATAGTCCTTGATTTGTCCTAAAGGCTGCTTTCCATTCATCACCCTCTTTGATCCTGATATTGTTATACCCCCATCAGATATCCATCTTCGAGAAATATTTTGCATTGGATAACTGATCAATCAGTTCACTAATAAGGGGTAAGGGATACCAATTTTTAATGGTCATTTCATTTAATTTATGGTAATCCTGTACAGGTCTCAGAGATCTGTCCTTCTTTTTTACAAAGAAAAAGGGGGACGCCATGGGTGATTTACTGGGCTGTATCCTTCCTGAATCCAGATTTTCTTTGAGGAAATTGTCTAGTTGTTTTTGTTCAACCACATTTAATGGGTAGATTTTGCAATCTAATGCTTTAGAATTAGGGATTAATTCTATTGTGTGGTCCCATGGACATTGTGGTGGTAGTTGGTTGAACGTTTCCTTCTCAAAGACTTTCCAATAGGGTTTACAATAGGCAGGAATGTTTGCATTTGATTCCTTAGATGTTCTTGAAACATAGGCTTGTTCCGCGAGTTGTCCCACCTTAGATTGAAAAGCCCGTAATCAGAATTCTTCTGGACTGATGTGAACAGCTAGCAAGTGATCACCTTTGTCCATCTCATCCCAGTCTATCTCATTGATAGATTCCTCTTCAGGAGTTTCTACCTCCAATCCTTTCTGGCATGAACCAGGACATCTGGAAAATTCAATTGTCGCATTTTTCCAATCAATCTTAGGATTATGGTATTGCAACCAGTCATGTCCTAAGAAGATTTCATTTTTAGCTATGTTTGTGACACTGAAATCCATTAGCTCTTCATGATCCCCAATCTTCATTCTCAGTTGTATCTTATGTGTCAAGGAACCAATATTGTTCTTGGATCCATCAACATTATAAACCAGTATTGGTCGGGGAAGGGGGATCATGTTAAGTTGATGCTGTTTTATGAAGTTTTGGTTCATGCACGAACCTGTACATCCACTATCCAGCAGTGCCTTTACCTCAAAGGATTCTAGTGTATCAGTGGTGGAAATGATTGCCTTTATGTCCATCTGGTGATTCCTGCTTGTTCAAACTACAGTTGGTCTGTTCTTTAGTTCATAGATGGCCAAGAGGGCATTGTTTTCATTCATCAAGTTTAATTGATCAATGAGATTTCCCATCACCTCTGAGATCTGTTTGTTGTGGGCATACTGCTGGAGGGTTCTTATGGCCTCCTCTCTATCTTCATTCCAAATTTGGCTGGTTACCCAGGGGCCAGTCCAGATTCTTAATCCCTTTTTATCACACCTTAATGGTTCACTCCTAATTTTGTTCAGCAATTGTTTATTATCCTGGAGTACTGTACATAATCAATGTTTATGAGTCCATTTACAAATGTAGAACTAAGGGCCAGTGAGTCAGAGTTGTTCACTGACCAAAGGGAAAATTTGAGGACTGGGGGGCTGTTTGAGTAACCTGAGCAACAACTGGTTGCTTGGCTGGAACCTCTTCTACATGTGCTATACCTCCTCCTGTCTGATTACTGCCGCTCATCATCACTCTCCACAGTTCATCCCTTTCTTTGTTGGTGCCACTATTCCAAGCGCTCACCAAATGTGTCTGTTGTTGCTGGGGATTTGGGCAGACTTGCGCTATGTGGCTGGTTTGGCCGCAGTTGTAACACCTGATCAAACTATGGTTTCGGTCAACCTGCATCGCATTTGGATCCCATTGTGCTGGCTGTGTTGGGGGTCTCCATTGTGATTGTTGAGGTTGGGTTCGGTTTATGGGTGGTTGCCAGTTTCTCTGCGCTTGTTGGTTAAAGCCTGATCACTGGTTGTTGCCTTGAGTCTGTCCTTGTTGGCTGGTACATTGTGTTGTACCAGTTTGTCCACTGGTGCTGCTACCTCCTTGCACAGCAAAGACCTTACATTCCACCTGTGCCTGTCTCCACTGTCTATCCAACCTAATTGAGAGTTCATACAGTACCATCCCTCAAGCATCATTGGAAGGTTAGGTACCACCATCAATTTGTCTAGGAGTGGGGTATTAAGTGACCATTTAAATTCGTGAATACCTGCCATTTCTCCATAACCAGATCACATGAAGCTTTGTTTGAACAGTTGGACGTGTTCTTCACCAGTTTTGGTGCCTTGTTTAATGGTGGTCACCTCCTGAATAGTGGTAGCCTGCTTATTGGGATCCCCAAACACTTTGTATATATCTCAGTAAAGAAGCTTGATGGGATCTGGTTCTGTTGACTTGAGATATTGAGTTACAAACTCTGCGCTGCTCATATAGACTATGAAGTGGTCTCAAAAAAGCTGTGCCATGCCAGTCTGCATGTAAGAGATGTCTATCTCAGTGCTCAGGCAGTAAGCCAAAGACCAAGTATAGGACTCTCAAGGAAAGCGGCAATGGCAAGGTGACCACTGCTTAGATAAGATATAGATATGCCTG
>KZ302218.1:0-31270 GCA_002554575.1 Amanita thiersii Skay4041 | reverse complement strand
GTCAGCGATCTCATGTCATACTATCGGTGAGTCATGATGACTCAATTCTGCTTATGACAGAATGATAGCGTCATCATTCTCACTATCTAATCAATGATTCCATATCTGCTTTGTTGACAGATGTCTTCAATTATTTGAGAGCGTATAATTTCGACAAAGGTGACGAAGAACCAAGCATAAGGAAACGTCGACGTATGAACCCCGGTATTCCAGCAGCACCCTACGTCTGCGATATTGGGCCATCGTGCTCTGAGATTGAATTTGTGGAACCTATCATTCAACTGCCTCCTTTGCCTCCTGCTTCGTCTCCCCCTGCCTCGTCTCTTGCTGCCTCATCTCCTGCCAGCTCTGCTGTCGACCTTCCTGCTGACTTCTCACTGACCTCCCTGCTGCTGCAGAGCCTCTTGCGGACTCTCTTGTTCGTTCTCCTCCAGATTTCAGTACCCGTTCGTACACTTTCACGACACCAATGACACCACGTAAAGCTAAGAACAAGTTTAAACCAACCATGACTAGATCCAATTGATCCACAGAAGGTTCATGTCCCAGGCTGATAGCACACTTTTGACATTAATACATCTTTCATGATTAATCTAGTAGTTGATATCATTAGCAATGTATTTTTTTTTTAAAATTCAAGGTAATATACGTTTATACTATATTTCTTTGGATCATATGTTTAGATTGTGGAACTACCCACAAAAAACGCGCTCTTTATTGTGTTACGCGTTAATGGGTATATTTAGCAAGTCACCACGTGACCGCGTCGTGACAAGACCATAATCGTTGTGACTTGTGTGACTCGGACACACCAAAACTGCCAGTGGTCCGGGGTAGGTTCGCCCAGGTCATGGATAAATTTGACGGTACCATCTACGAGGGTTCTGAACTCCATCATCAAGTGTTCTCAGATGAAGTCATTCAAGGACTATTCCCTAATGCGTTATTCAAGCTGGCTGAGCTTGCTACAAAAATGAAGACAAAGCTTTTACTGGAGATGGAACCAGATCGTCCATTGGCATGTGGAATTCACACTTCGTGGCTTAATCAAATCGGGGAAATGGTTGGACTTTCGACCCATGTTCATATAAAACGTTACTGGCTGGAAAAATCTGCTGATACACGCCCTGACGGAACATTGACTAATGAGCCTGTCCTTTGTCTTGTCCCGGTTGATGCACCTGGCTGGAAGAACCGAGACTCTGTTGGAAAACCTGATTGGGAAATGGTTGATGCTCTTGGAGAGTTGAAGGTCGCAGGGACTGAGCAGAAGGAACACTCGGTAGCCACAGTTTGTGCCGTTTTGACAGTTTCTGATTCTGATCCCCCGACACAGAAAACCTTGTATTATATGTCACACATGTTCAGTTCCAGACCTACAAGACGATATATCTTATCACTGATGGTAAGGGGCTTGAGTGCACGGCTGAGTCTGTTCTGCCGATCATATGTTACCCATGGCGACTTCTTTGATATTGAAAAAAAGCCTGTTGGCTTTCTGCGGATTTTAATCGGTTTCATGTTCTGTGAATCCAAGGACATTGGTTTCGATACAACTATCACCTCAAAATATGAAGCCGAAGGTCTTGTTCGCTTTATCATGGCTGGGGGCCTCACTTATCGTGTAATCGAGCCATTATTCATTCGTGATATGATTCGTGGTCGGAGAATGTATGTATGGAAGGTGATGCCCAGGTCGAACCCTGATTTGAATGACGCATCAAAATGGGACACTATCAAGGATGCTTGGGTGGACACGGCACAGCCTCCCACCGAAGACTTCTTTATCAACCATGCACGTGAAAACGGCATTACCGAAGGAATTCCGGAAATAATCTCAGCTAAGAGTGCCCTATTCGATGGTAAAGAGGATACCACACATAACTTTCTCGATGACAAGTTCTGGACAAATTGCCGTTTGGAGGGAAAGGAAGGAAAGTTGGCGAAGGACATGTTGGAGAACCGTCTTCACAAACGCCTCATTTTCCGTGGTTGTGGTATTCCCATCACGAACTTCAGGAATAAGAAAGAGCTTCTGCAAATCTTGGCTGACTCGGTGCAAGGTATGTGTTTCTCATCTCCCTAATTGACGGTTGCTTACACATTGGGATTTCTAGTGAACAAGAAGTTGAGAGAGAAAGAACTGCTTCATCGTGATATCAGTATCAAGAACCTCATGATGACGTGTGATGGACCGAGGTATCAAGGCCTTCTCATCGATTTTGATTACATGGCCATTATGTCTGAGCTGCTGAAGGACACAAAAGCTGTTGCACATCGTCCTGTAAGTGATTTGATTGACTGTCACGGTGAGGCTAGTCCTTCTAATACATTTCTTCCTAGGGGACTGTCCCATTCATGTCCATCAACGTACTTGGAGGCGCAATCAATAAACCTGCTGATGACCTTCAGTCATTCTTCTATGTTCTCGTTTTTATTTGTCTGGGATTTAGTGGACCAGGTCGTGAACGAAATTGGGATTATCGTCGTAAAATCCATTGGGATATTTACCAGACGCGTCTTAGTCGCTGGTTACTAGGTGAAGATCTTACCAGGCTCTCCGATGCTAAAGCAGGTAGAATGATAAGCGAAAGTAAATTTCAAAGGGATGTATTGATTGAATTCCCACGTTACTCCCGAGACCTTTCAGCGTGTCTCAGGAGCTTATGGGGAGCAATTTTTCGTAGTGATGAAGTCATCACTCACGATGTCTTCATTAGAATTCTCGACCAATATCAAGCACAAGAATTCGATGAAAATATCCCAGATGATTCCCCGTTCATATGGTCGTAGAGAGTGCCGCCCAGGTCTCTAGGAATAATCTGGGTGACGATGGAAATGAGACTGTCAAGAGAAATCCTACTCCGGGTGACAGTGGTACTCAAAATCGTCATGTTTGTGGTGTCTTCAATGAAGATGACGGAGAGCCAAGGATGAAGAAACGTCAACGCATGGATCCCAGTATGCCCGCAGCACCCTACGTGTGCGATATTCGGTCATCGTACTCTGAGATTGAATTTGCGGAACTTATTAAACCACCTCCCTCCTTGCCTCCCATTTCCTTTTCTCCTGCCTCATCTCTTGCTGCTTCGTCTCCTGCCGGCTCTTCTGCCAACCTTCCTGCCAACCATTCTGCAAACCCCCTTGCAGACTCCCCTCCAATTTCGATACCCACCCTTGCAAATTCATAACACCAATGACACCACGTAAAGCCAAGACTAAGTATGATCTGGAACATCAGCCGTAATCAAATTCACTCGGTCCATTGAGGTGCTCTGGTAGCACTTTCTGATATTGAATGCAAACATATTAACATCCTTTTCCCTATGATCTATATGGCCACCGATATCCTTTGATTAATGATATAGCTTAGATTCAAAGTGATATACGTTCATACTGTATTTCTCTGTTCAGTGGCAGTCAGTGTAGCATTTCTACAGCCAGGTCAATAAGATTCAGTCTGTTGAAATATACGCTTTATGACTTGACGGTTATTTGGCAAAGCCTCCGCCTGCCTCGGCGCAGCAAAGTCACACCTCATGAGCAAAGCATGGCTGTTTCAAGAAGGTGTATCGATGTACTGTATTGAATGAAATGCCATCTTATTGTCTTGTTCCATGAGCCTACCTTTTGTAGCAATGAAGTCATCGCTTTCATTGCTGTAGTCAAGGAGTATCAAGACCAAGATATTCCGAGTCTTGAAAGTGTTCCTGAAGAAACAATGGGAATGATTGATCGTAGAAGCATTTACATAAATAAATTTCTACAATTCAAAAAAAAAAAAAAAGATCGTAGAAGCAGTGTAGCAATTGTCGAGCTTTGGGATCTTCTTGGTGAAGACATAAAGATGATGTCAAAGGAAAATTGATGTATGCAATTCCGAAATTCCGGCAATGGCCCGCCTCCCATCATTGTGATTAGACTTACTTTATGGGAATATGTCACTGCAGAGTTCAACACCTTTCGATTATGCAGGAGTACGGTTTCTGTAATAGACAATACCTCTTTCAGGTCACTTCCATGGCACCATTTAGGATTATAACCCCGTTTTTTCAATTCTTTGTTCTTGAGAGTAACTCCTTTGGTACTGTGCTTTGTTTCTGACATGAGGCCTACAATGTTACAACCCTTGGCAATTGATCGGTGGATTTCTGAATCACATAACTACAAAGGAACATGACCTACCAACGCATTTGATTGCTTTCAGCCTCCCAAGCCGTGAATGAACAGGGAACGATTCATATCAAACTTCTGGCCCCCTCCCTCTTTTGTCGTCATTATATCAGACTTGATAATATTCGTTTCAACCGCTCATGTTATATGGGGTCTCCTGGGTGTAGAGCGTTTAAAAAGAGACTGCGAGGCGTCCACATTCACCATTGAATTCGCAGTCCCCCCAATAGACCAGAATCGACAGTACCACTCTGAGCCGCCGTACCAACTTGACTCAGAAAGGATCAAGCGCCGTGTGAGCCGCATAACACACCACAAGCGGCCATCCTCCCCATCAATTTTGAGAAAATCCATCCCACCCCTATTGAAAATAAGGTGTCTGCCCACTCCATCACGCCAGTCCCGTTCCCACCTAAATTAAACTGGAAAGTCAAACGCGATTTTCATAAAGTTCTTATGCGTGAACTTGAAAACGCAATCTGTGATGGCCCTGCACTTCACGACAAGGTGTTCTCGAAGGAGCTTATTGAGGCATTATTCCCTAAAGATGGTGAGAAACAGCTAAACCTCGATGTGCTTGCTGCACAGGTGAAGACCAAGTTGGAGTCGGAGCATCCAGTTGGAAAGAAGCGCGAGGCAGCTTGGGTTCAAGTTCTTAATAACAGTGGGGACTCAGTCACGTCCACTACGGGCGTTCAACCCAAGCGTCGTTGGACAGCCAAATCTGCCGACTTGCCAATTAAGGGAGAGTCAGCTCGCAAGCCCGACTTTTGTCTTATACCAACAGGCGCTCCTTGCTGGAACTTGAATAGCGGTCAACGTATCACGTGGCAAATGGTTGATGCTGTCGGAGAAGAGAAGGGTGAGGACTCACCAAAGGAGGAAAGATCGGCGTACGAAGTGAGTCTACCTTTGACTCGGATCATCTGAAAATTGTAGCAACTGACACTCGTCCATTAACACAGCAAACACTGGATCGAGCATATTTCATGTTCAGCGCGCGACCTACAAGGCGATATCTATTCTCGTTGACAATCATGGGAACAAAAGTGAGACTCACCATGTTTTGTCGATCCTATGTCATTCGTGGCAAGAGCTTTGACATTCTGGAGAAACCTGCCGACTTTCTCCGCATTTTAATTGGCCTCATGTTTGGTGAACCACAGGATATTGGTTTTGACCCAACAATCACCTCGGAATATGAAAATGATACCCTCGTTCACTACATTACGGCTGGTGGAATCGAGTATCGCGTGATCGAACCGTTGTTCATCAGCGATATGATTCGTGGTCGTGGGACGTGTGTATGGAAGGTGACACCCAGGGCAAACCCTGATTTGAATGATCCGTCAAAATGGGACACAATCAAGGATGCTTGGGTTGACACTGCACGGCCTCATACTGAAGACTTCTTTATCAACCACGCACGCGAAAACGGCATTACAGAGGGAATTCCGGAATTAATTTCAACTGAGAGTGTTTTATTCAGTGGTCAAGAGGATACTACGCGTAAATTTCTCGATGACGAATTCTGGGCTGGCTGTCACCTGGAGGAAAAAAGAAAGAAAAAGAACAAGAGAAGAAGGCTGGCCAAGGACAGTCTCGAGAATCGTCTTCATAAGCGATATGTATTTCGCGGTTGTGGGATTCCCATCACGAGCTTCAGGAACAAGAGAGAGCTCCTGAAGGTGTTAGCGGACCTGGTACGAGGTGCGTTATCTCATTTCCTTTGTGATTTGTTGTTTTTACACTCTCATCCTTAGTGCACAAATCATTATCGGACATTGGGCTACTTCATCGTGATATAAGTATCAAGAATCTGCTGCTGGCACCTGACGGAGACAACTATCGAAGCCTCCTCATTGACTTTGACTATATGGCGTTCATTAATGAGCTGCTGAATAATACGAAAGCCGTCGCACATCGAACTGTAGGTGAACTACTTCTGTTTGCACAGTATGTCTAATACATTTCTTCTCAGGGCACTGTCCCATTCATGTCGATAGATATACTTGCAGGCAGGGCACCTCATAAGCCTGCCCATGACCTTGAGTCGTTCTTTTATGTTCTTCTTTTCATCTGTTTGGAATTCAGTGGACCTGGACGTGAACGAAACTGGGACCATGCCCGAAATAAGACCTGGGATATTTATCAGACACCTCTGAATGCGTGGTTGTTGGGTGAAGATCTCAGCCAGCTTGGTACAGCTAAGGCGTCAGTTGTTCTCGATCAAATATTGTTTGAAAGCAGTGTTTTGGATCAAATCTCACCTTACTTCAGGGATGTTGCGTCATGTCTTCAGAGCTTGCGAGAGCTCCTTTATTCCCCTTATACTCGGGCTTGTACCCATGATGCCTTTATTGCAGTTCTCGAACGATTTCATGGACAGGATTTCGATGAGACTATCCCAGAGGATCCAGTAGCCGCGAGAGATGGACCTGCGACGGAGAATCCCGGTGGAAATGGGAACGAAATAATGAGCAACAGCTCCAGCAGTTCCAACTCGAGCAACGAGGGTTCACAAGAACATGACGTATTCAACGAAGATGAGGAGCCGAGGAGAAAACGTCAGCGCATGAATCCTGGGATCCCTGAAAACCTCTATGTTTGCGATATTGGATCATCATACTCTGAGATTGAATCTGTGGAACCTCTTATTTCACCACTTCCCTCTTCGTCTCCTGCTTCGTCTCCTGCCAGCTCTTCCGCTGACATTCCTGCCGACCTGCTTACCAACCTTCCTGCTGGTCCTTCTGCAGACCATCTTGCAGATTCTCTTGTTCACTCTCCCACTTTCAATACCCGCTCGTATACATTCACAACACCAATGACACCACGTAAAGCTAGAACCAAGTATAATTGGGGACCCCAGCCGTAATCGAACTCACTTGATCCATCGAGGTGCTACACGTTTTTCACTGTGCCTTGCTTTCGGGATGTGGGGAAGTTAGTGTAGGCTGAGTATAGAGTCCAGGTAAAGAATTGACTTTTCTCTGCGAACTTAGTGCATGCGTTACAAGTACCATGTAGTGAGAATCACAGAGACTCCAGAATGATCCCCTTGCCTTCAAAAGAGTGATTGACCATCCAGCGCATATAGTTAGGACGAGACATGATATTCTCTCCTAAGGTCCTGATAGTCAGAGTCATCCGAATTACGAGTGAGCAACTGGTCCTAGAGAGGAGATAGTGGGATGAGAGCGGAGGTTGGTGTCGACATATCAAAACGGTAACGGCTTTGTACAGCCGTCGTACTACCAAATTTCATTCTCCATCTCTTACTTGCTTCACTTACTTACCACACACGTTTCTCAGTGGTATTTCATATTCCCCTAGATGTTCCGGTTACTACCTACTCCCGCTCTATAGTATTTAACTAGCTAGCTTATTCGACGGCACTTCAGACTCTCTTCCTGAAGTGCCAGTAAGCCTTACATTTGCATTTAGTGTTAATAGGTTACTTACTTGTATTCACAGCGATCTGATTGATCGCTTCTTAGTCGTGACTTAGTGTCCGAGCTTTAACATCAGTTGTTATATTGTAATAGTTGGGTAGTAGTCAGTTTGACTGCATGTGGGCTCCGCTACCCTTTTTACACGCACATATAGTTATGTGTATATTGTGATTTACGTTCAAGTTGTTGAGCCTTAAAAAAAGAGACAAAATTACAGTAATTATAAGTCACTGGCAGTGTCAAACTAGAATAGATATATTCTCACGTAGACCAGTGATGAGCTTTGATAATACTGTAGAGATGCTGTTACAAAGTGATATGATTTGCGATATGACTATAAACAAAAGTAAATGTCACAAAAAGGAAATGCGTCTTTTAATCTGTATATGGGTTGCTAATGCTATGCCAGTGCGTGTGGTATACCAGTGGATTTGTGTGTTTGCGGGAGCTCCCGGCCTCGTGATATACACGTTCCAACTTGTAGTAGCTAGCGAGTAGGAACTTGACAACATTAGTCCTCGGGCACTCTGCGCCACCAGTCCTGTGCTCCTTGTGCGAACCAGATGAAATTGAGTTACAATATAATTTGGTCCTGTTGCGTGGCGTGTTTTGGCGAACGCTGCCTTGAGGCAGCGCAAGTGAGAGTTGGTGTGTTGTTAGATGACAGAGGCATGCCTTGGAGGCGGTCAGGTGGTTTCACCTTGACCGAGAAAAGAAATCTAGTTTGGGAATAACGTGACGATAAAATGCCCAGATTCTGGGCGATAATGGAAATATACATAGTACAATATAGTACAGGCGGCACGTAAAAACCGGCGAAAATCATGAGTCCCTGATGGAACATGAATAATGGGTATCGTAGTTGAATGCAAGTGTCCATGTTAATAAATAGATAACCTTGCGATGATTGTTGAGATGGGATTGATGCGTAAATGATATATGGGCAAGGGGAGCGTTGGATAAAGTGATGCGTGAGGGAGGCAGGTGATGTGAATGCAAGGTGATGATCCAGGAATCTAGAAAGAACATGACCAGACAATGGGCGACAGGGTTGTTATCAGCAGCTGGTTATACGTACTTGAGGGTTCTCTATCTCGTCATTTTGTATTGCTGTTCCATTGCCTTTTGGCCTCGAAATTCTGCAAAGAACAAGGCCATCTCATTTTGCATATCGTTCAGCTTCATTCCCATGGCTTTATTGTCTGCCTCCACCGCTACCAGCTTATTCGCCATAGCCTGATTGTCTGCCTTCACTTCTACCAGTTCCTTTGCCATAGCCTGATTGTCTGCCTTCACTTCTACCAGTTCCTTTGCCATGGCTTCGTTGCTCCGTTTCATGGCTTCGTTCTTGGTATTCACTTCCTTGACTTGCAGTTCTAGTTCGGCATATGCAGCTTGCGATTTCCTCAGCTTTTCTTCATAAAATTTACGAGGCTCGAGGATACTCCTTATCTAATCAAAACGATCAGCCATCATCCACAATCACTATCTGGTAAACTTACCCTCTCATCCGCTGCGCTGATATGTTGCTTGACAGTGGTACACATCCCTTTTAATCTCTCTACATCCCGGGAATACACGAGCACGCCTTGACAATGCCCAATCTGCTCGGACATCGATGACGTCCGCTTAGGTAAAAAGGGTAACCGCAAGCCCTTCTGAGTTGGGCTATTAGAAATCACGCCTTCCGCATCGACCCAAGACTCCAGGATGCCCGTAACCGTGTCCGCATACCAGTAACACTGGGCATCCAACAGCTTGTAATTCTCGCCCTCAAAGTGCACGAACTGGACGATGTGAGCGAGGTCCCAAAGGCTAGGTCCTAAAAAGCTAGGTTCGTCCTTGTACTCGAAGCTCTTGAGCGCAGTTCTATCTTTGAGTTCCCCGTCACCATTGCATTTGTTCGTGACGTTTTTGATGTTATCTTTAGCCCAGTAAGAACCGGTGCGTAGTGATGAGACCAGGCATTTGCAGTAATCGATAAATCGTTCATAAGAGGAAAGGGAAGAGCGAAGTGATGGCGATGATGGCTCAGATTCGTCAGCGGAAGATTCAGACAGTAGGGGAGAATCAGGTGGGGACTGAGAAACAGGCAGGCTTTGTGAATCGGGAATGTGTTGGGATATAGGCAGGGGAGACAAAGAGCGGGGAGGCTGATGAGGCAACGGCAACGCCGATTCGGATTTTGTACCATCAGGATACCCATCCGCTTTCGACTTGGACGACCTGGGACCTATCGTACGTTCGATACGCAGAGCCATCTTCTCTCCATTATTTGTGAGAAGAACAATAATATACTCGTGCTGAGTAGTACTTCGTTCTTTGTAGTAATGCCATTTGCAAACGCGCCATTCCCTGAGGGTGTTGAAGAGATCATCGTTGCCGTTGGCAACGGTACCGAATACAACGCTGGACCAGGTATCGGCTTTCTGGTTATCAGTCAGCTTCTTAACGGTTTCGAGGTGAGATGGGCCCATCGATGGAGTAGAGGAGTGGAAAAAGTGGCGAAAAGACCTGGAAAACGCGGGTGACATCTTCGCTTACTATATAAGACTTGCGATGAAAGGCTGCGAAACAGATCTGGGTTGGTGTGAAGTTCTACCTCGAGGCAAACACGACTCCGAACGTGTGTATGGCTCTGTTGTTTCCTGGCGTCAGTGACGGGGGCCCCCTCAAATCCACCAGTCTTAATTTGGAGTTATTATGATAGAGTAGACTTACAGGTCGTTTCCAGAAGAGATGTGATATGGTGGGTTAATTGACACTCATTCAGTGTTGGATATTAAGACGTTCACGGTTGCTAAAAGAAAAATGCCGGTTGATGAAAAGAGAATTAATTCCATGGCGCTTTCAATATTCCCACGACATCTTGTGAGTCTGCTAGCGACAATTTCTAGGTCAGTATCTCTCTCGATGACCAGCTAAGTTTTTCTTTGAATGCAAGAAAGGCACTTTAATCGCATTGATTTGATATTCAGATTATACAATTCCAATTACTCACGAGCGCTTCCAGGTGACGTCGTCATTGGCTCTCAGACAACAGATGCAGTGCGCATTGCACAACTTGCCGATATTGAGGCAAGCTGGCCCAAGGCTTGCGTAATCCCCTTCGTGGTCGTGCCGGATTTCAATAGCACTTGCGTATTCTGATGCAGTGACAGACCAGTGTCAGGCATGTATGTGTAAAAATCTCAATCTGGAAATTTGCATATTGGGGGTGCTTTGCACAAAGACCCCCCACCTTCATCAACGTTGGTAACCTGGCGTGCCTTTTTTCTTCTGATACTTGTTCGCCCCTGCATAGCAAATGCACGACCTGATACTGCTAGTGCGGGGACTGTATTCTTGAGCACACTTGAACACATTACCAAGCTCTGCTTTTGGGCGATGTTGGGCATATCCTAACAGCAGCAAGCGAAAAAAAAAAAAAAAAGCCCCAATTCAGACTTTTGTTTTGTTTCCTTTGTAAGATAAGGGAACAACACGCAAAACCGTGACCCATCAGGAATCCTGTGCGCACTAATTTATGGAAACTCCGACCAGGTGATGTCGTAATAATGCCTCGTGGACATTTGTGCGCCCACAAAACGAAGTACACGGAATATAAGGTCATACTTTATATTAAACATAGAATTTATGCAGCACTTTAGGTTTGCGACCCAATTTATGGTTCCTGATTCTCCCAGTCATGTCAGAGCTGAGCGTTATTACCGTACTGTTGAAATAGGAGACATCGATTTTGTGGGGGCGACGTTGAGTTGATTTGCACTGATTATCGCTTGTTAGCAGTCTAGAATATTAGTATAACCGTATAACACCATGCTCATACAGATTAAGTTCAATCAACACCCGCGCCAGTCACGCAAACATGTGTCCGAAGCATACAACAAATTTGAGACCACCCACATGAACCTTCAATAAAGCTATGCCCACCGAATTTAAAGTTGAAACAAACCGCAATGATAGCAGTGAATTTTAGTGATAATGGAGTGAGGAAATGACTTACGGAACAAAAGGAGACTTTTTGCAGTTAGAAGGATGGATGAGTTGATTGAAGAAAATGATGAGAGGAAAATAAGAATTGTGTCTTGTCCTGTGATGCAGGATTGGCTCACCAAATCTCCTTCCGATAGACCCTCATCTCGAGATTCCAATTTAATATTACCAACGGTCCGTTATTCGTATATTTACTATCAATCAAGGATGTACAATAACTAACAAGTCCATGAAGGATGGGGTATCCAAAAATAAATCAAAGGCATCAAAATTTGAACCCTCCGGCTAGGCCCATGACGTTGTTAGGGTCGACTCGACGTTTCAGAGCCTTCAACCTATCGACATTACCACCATACATATTCTCCAAAGTGGTGCCTGCAATCGCATAGTTTGGATATATCGTTCCGTCAGCAATACTTGGATCACCACGAATAGCAGCCTCCCAAATACGAGCGGAACTCTGGCGTGCTTTCTCGAACATCACATCATCAGCTGTGGGATCTGTCCAGGAGTAATAGATGTTGAAAGGGTAGAAAGCCTTGGTGCGAGAAGGGGGAAATGCTGTGGGTGACTCGGCATGGCTTAGGATAGTTGGAAGGAAGGGTTCTATGTTGTGGGCTAAAAAGACACCTGAGTTTGCGAAGATTTCTTGTCCCATAGTCTGTTAGAAAGCTATTAACGGGGGGAATGATAATATCTATTCTGAGCTGGGACGTACCTGGCTTTCATTGTATATGGTATTTACGAGTTCTGGTGGAGAGTCAATAAGCGGAACACCTTGGAAGAGACCCCTGTACAATATAGTTGAGAATTTAGATATACGGGAAAGAAGAGCGATTTACCTTGTGAAGGATGTTTGGTTCGCAGGGAAAGATTTAATAAGTGAAACATAGTCTCTCTCAGCGACATTGCTGGAGATAGAGGGAATATTGAGGAAATCGTCAAAGAGGCCCACGGGAGGCTTCGAGTCATCATAGAATAGTAGGACGCTGAGGAGGGGCTGACGAAGAGATTCGTTATATGATTAAGAATGAGATAGATTTGACGATACCTGTCCATTATAATAAGCGAACGAATGGATTAAACTCGCTCTGGGATCGGTGAAATTCGCAGCGAATTTGATGAATGCTTCCGTGGCGGTTGAGATATGTGGGAGGATATATGAAATGATGCCACCCTAGCATTCAGCTGAGCGCAGTGTTGATGATGATAGATAAAGAAAACGTACCCAAACAGGTCCTTGTGGGAAGGTTTTCATGGTAAACCGAGTCACGATACCCTAATTTCAATGTTAAAACAAAAATAGCGAAAAGCGCCTATTCATACAAAGTTATTGAGACCACCCTAACAAGACAAGTCAGATACGGAGAAGTATATGGATTGCTTGAAGGTGAGATAATCACCTTCAAGCCAAAGAACAATTCAGAATCAGAGCGTTCATTGACGGTTACGACCTGTCCATTAGGTTTGACAAGTTCGTACTCAACGATGGTGTCCATGGCAAGGCCGCGTTGGTTTGTGTGCCATGAATAACCTTCAGCCACCATGCGTTATTTATTCAACATCATCAAAGCAAACCATTGACTTACCTCCTCCAAGAAGGAAACCACCTACACCTATTCCCGAGACTCTGCCGCCCATAACACTCACACTGTAAGGTGCCAACTGCGCATATACGTCATCAAAGATAAGTCCGGAACCAATGTCCGCAGTTTGAGATTCCGGGTGGTATGTAACCCTATTGAACCGAAATAAGGCGATTTGAACACCTGGAGTGGAAGAAAATCCAGGGTTTGTGGCATGTCCACCGCTTTTCACCTGTTCGGCGGTTAGAATTCCCCTTTACGAAAGTAAGCAAAAAAAACGGGGATTTACGCCAAATGGGGTTCTAGATTCGCCTAGAATTCGTAGCTAGTAGCGTTAATTTTAAACTGAAACACGCGAAGCACTTTGAGCTTACAATCTTTCCGAGATCTTTCGTCGTCCCAGGTTCAACAGAACATGCAGAAACCTGAGAGCTAGAGGCTGCCCAATGTTCATTATCATTCAAATACGATGAAGTTCCTGGCATGTCACCATAAGACAATACAATCAATCTCAACAGCCTGTCACAACTCACCAGGAAGGAACACGGCACTCTCATCTGATATTTTCTTGGATATTTTGCCACAGACATCTAACCAATCATCGAGCTGTGAAGATGCAACGTAGTTGGCACAGAGGACGGCTGCAAATAGGAGCGAGTGAAATCGAGGCAGCATCGCCAAAGTTGGAATGGGGAGTTTTGTCGAGGAGGGATTTGTTCGAGCAGATTTATATCTACATGTCAGTGCTCAACGTAATCCATCAACTTACGAGGGCCAAGGGCAAAAGGAGGTGTGAGACTCAATACAAATTCACATCGGGTTTCAAGGATCCTGGTTACAAACGAGCAAACTGGCAGCCCGAGGGAGAGATCCCGGTCTTGCGCAGAAACTGCCTACACGCACATGAGCGCCTTACTACTACACCAATTTCAGGAACAGTGTCATGAAGAATTGTGCATAGCTTTAAGTCATGTTAGTTCGAGGCAGAGATGTGGAGAATGTGCAAAGTACACCTCAGGGTCTAACTTCAAAGGGAATAGGTTCCACCGTCCCTTGGATTATGACTAACTGCAGCTGATCAGGCGGCGCCGCGTCAATAAAGCGTGGGAGAATAACAAGCATCTACTAAAAGGATTTATGGCTATCAGCCACGTACCCTCAATTTGACTACCCCTCAAGCACAGGATCCAAAGTTTAGGTGTTACGGAGCTCGGCTTGAGAACGATGTATCGGACAATCGTAGCGGTCAACTGTTGAAACTGTGGTGAGACAATTCGACACGCCTTCATTCCCTATGCCTACCAGAATTGACTTTCCATAGTTCTTGATGACCCTAACACTTACGACGCCTTGTAGCGAGTCTGTACTGCCCTGCTATGGACCCTACTCCTTGGAAAAAGTTCGACGCGATTCATAATCAAGAACCTGGGATATCGTCCGACAATTGCCTTGAGAACTCGTTCTTGACTGAAACTGTATCTTAATCACCTAAGTCGATGTCACTACGAAGAAAAACGGGCACCCAATTGTATATATATCATATTGTGAAAATATTTGCTGCACGGAAAATCTGGCCCCAAACAAAAAGGGTACAAAGCCAAGACGTCCTCCTGAGATGTTGACATTAAAGTGGCCTAAGTGCGGCGAGGGGACAGGGGAAAGGGACTAATTTAGCTAGTTATTGCCGAGACAGGAAGAAACATGAGTGCCACTCTTGGGCAAGACGCGAGGCAATCCAACATGAATGCGTACCAATCAAACTTATTGAATCCTTTGGCCTTTATGATAGGATGATTCCACTGGTAAAGTTGCCGCCAAATGCCCTCTTTGTTTTCATGTAATCCTGGGGGGATTCCTCTCTGGATAGGGAACTGGAACACCAGAAGCTGGGGAACGAAGGAGATGATGAAGTGACAAGAACAAGGGTGAGCAAGACAAAACCAAGGTACCGAGGTATCATGTGGATCATGGTTCCGTGTTGTTGGAAATATCTCGCCGCTCTGAGAGCTGTCGAATTTGGTCACAAGCAGTCAAGTTAACACCTTGCATAGTGATGTTCAAGTAACTAACAATGGAAAGCCGCTTCAAATCTGTCGCTGCTATTCAACCTCCTTCTGTCAATGATCAAGCGTGTGTCATTTTTGGGTTTCCTTGAGTATGACTCTCACATCCATAACAGCTTACGCTATTGCATCTATTTTTGTTGCTACCTCAACGAATCGTTGTTCGTCCATCAAGTCCCCATGATCATCTTATCAAGTTTCTTTCTACAGCTATTTGCCATCCTGTCGAACATCGTGGTATTTATTACCTGGAAAAGTAGCGAGGCAGGACTTCTTAGTTCCTAGTACCCCTGAATACGTCACAGAGGAGTCTCAAGCTGTGCAGGTTAAATTGCAGTCTCCGGTCCGACAATGAAGGAATTTCGTCGTGCTGACCCAGGTCTAGTCATTATAATGCTATCAATTTTGATACAATACATGTAGTGGTCCCTACAGCTTGTTCGTGGGCGGCGGGCGGCGGTGGACATAATCCTGTACTACCAAGCAGAGAGGGTCGTACTACTATCCCAGAACATTGAGGAGGCCACAATAAACGCATTCAAAAAGCGCTCATGTAATTTATACTAATTGAAATGAACCTGAGCCTCTCTATTTCATGTTGCTGTAAAGGCGAGTAAAAACACAGAAGAATTCTGTGGCAAGTTGGTACCACGGTATTATGTCAAGCAAAGCACCGCCACTGTGGTGTCAAGCTGTGTGTCCATTTATAGTAACTCTATAAGATGTGACTTCACTATATCAAGCCTAATCTTCCATACTCACGCCCAGCATATATTTCCCCAAGTCTTTACACAGGGCTTACTACGGGTTTCTCTCAACGAGCTCTTCTCCTATCCACCATATCATTCCGCAAACTATCGCTCTTTGAGAAGCGTAATCAGTAGGATGTTCATTCCGTTCATTTCCAAGCGGTCAACACGGCGTGAAGCACGAAAACTCGAACGTCGAAGAGGCGGAGGTGGTGGTCGTGGAGGCGGAGGTGGAAGGGGCGGTGGTGGTAGAGGTAGTGGTTCTAGTGGTGGCGGCCGTTCGTCCTCTGTCAATACCGGAGGTGGTTCTCGTTCTGCGACCGCGTTTGGTAATGGAGGAGGTGTGCCAGTAACTATACCTGCAGGTCAGCTCTTTGCAGGACGTTCAGCTGGAGGCAGCACACGGGCTCAGGTCTATGGCACGAGGTATGCACGCATAGCGATTCCTACCAGGGAGTGGCGTAAACTGATAATAAGCGAACTTCTCTACCTAGTCAATATGGTAGTGGCTATCCAGGTATCTCGGGCAGGGGGACTGTAGGCCGTGGTTTCCCATTCTTCTTCTGGCCCGTTGCTTGGGGTGGAGTTGCAGGAATTGGTGCAGCGTCTTATCTTCATTCATCAGAAGTGAGTCATGTTGCCGAATTGTTTCACAGAAGAACTAACGCTCTACTCGTTCAGTACGGCAGACCAGATAATTCAAGTCGTCCAGGTGGTCCAATGATGACAGCAGCTTTTACGTCAAACAGCCAAAACACGACATTCCGGATCCTAGCCGACAATGCCACCGTCTCAGAGCTTATCCTGGACGTGAACAGCTCGTGCAATGCCTTGCTACAATCGCCAGAATCGATCATTGCAGTGCCGTATAATGACTCTTCAGAGTTACCCAAGCCCGAACAAGCTGTGCAATATTACCGAGCAAGCAGCGTTGTACTGGCATTAGATGGGTACAACAATACTGCAGTGTTTGAGGCAGAGGGTACCCCAGACGTGCCCTTGCCGACGACTCTTAATATTACTTTCCTCAGTTGTATGAACGACACGATCGGCACTGCTGTACCCCTTGTCAATGCCGCCCCAGGTCTACGGTGGTCTGCACCTTCAAATGCTGGTCTTGTCAGCATCATCTGGATCCTATGGTTGTTATTACTCGCCTAGCCTTGTCCACGGTCACCAGGTGTTCGCTCGCTTATCTATTTACTGACACTATTCCTTTGGCCTGTGATTTCTTTATAGATTGCGGCAGTAATATGTATTTTACTGGAGCGGTTCACTTTCTTTCACACTTTATGGCTCTTTTGCATGGCTCTTATTTTTTTTCGCCCATGATGAACGATATTGTAGCCTAGATTTTTATTGATAATCACTTTTCAGGCTTCCTGTGCTGTATGATTCAATAGATATATTGCCTTGCCGAAGCCTGAGAAAAGGTGCAGTTATTTGTGCGCTATTTGTATAGCTTTGGTTATTTCAACTGTCAAACTACTGGTAAACAAGTGCAATCATGATGCATTACTGCCAAATGATAGTGGCGGTACTCTTATTTCCAGTATCAAGTCGTCCAAGGTTTTATGTAAAGCTGCGCTGATATCGATACTAGCAACACAGCAAGGTAGATTCTGATGAGAAGCATTGTTTGTTCCAGCTATATGCTAGCGCGATGGGTGAATCCAGTAACAGGTTAAAAGGTGAGAGGTTCCAAATTACATCAATCGTGTACTTGACAGATCATAACATACAAAGGTACAGTGGTCCGCTGATGTTGGAACACCTAGGCGCCAGGAACATGTATTCTTTTTTATCCTTGACTTTCTCATGAGCTGTCCTCGATCCCGCGAATATTCAAAGATGTTCCAGAGAAGCTATTTTTACATATCTGCTTAACGAAGCATTATTTGAATTCAAATGTGATTACCGGTAAGACAGATGGCTGCTTTACTGTCTCAGTTTGCCAGTGAGTTGTTGACAGTTATCCAATTTATAAATAGTTCATCATTGTTTGTCCCGATTTTTTTCGTATGCCATGATGCTACACCGGTGTTATAAGATGTTCGAAATCCCCGAGTCTCGCACAGGTTGATAGATCAGGTTCAGCAGATGGGTATAAATACTGCGAGACAAAAATCAGCTTTTGCATCCTTCCTAGCCATGGCACTGACACGCCAGTTCCCTTCATTCTTTCTGTTGGCACTCTTTCTCAGTGGTTCTGCCGCTGTACCAAACCGACAGACTGGTTTCACAGATGTGTGTCGTCAAATTGAACGGGAAATATCAAAGGCGAGCGAAGTGTTTTATCCCGGTATGCACAAACCGCTTTGTACAAAGGTACCTCTTTAACCATGTCTGTAGGAACACCGTCGTATACGGAAGATAACGAACATTGGACTACCTCTAGCTCCCAGGCCTCTGCTTGTTCGGTTGAACCTAGAACGGCTCAGGATGTTGCGAGGATTGTTAGTTCAACATGCCTCGAATAAGTTGTCCACATGCTGACGTTCCTGATTAGGTCAAGATTTTAGGTACAACTAGAACACCATTCGCCGTTCGTGTTTTCTTTTATTCAAACCTAGTTCTTCTACCTTACCAAATTTTCTAGGTTAGAAGCGGTGGCCATGCTACAAATCCTGGATTCTCCTCTACACCTGGTGTACAGATAGCCATGTTCCGGTTTAATGAGGTCACCTACCATCCGGAATCTCAAACCGCAGTCATTGGTTCTGGCCTCATCTTTGACGATGTGTATGCACGACTTGAGCCGCATAATGTGAGCGTTTTGGGGGGAAGGGTCTCAGAAATTGGTGTTGGCGGGTTCCTCCTCGGCGGAGGTGAATATACTAAAGTTCTGTTAACGAGATTAACCTGACAAAGTATAATTATTGAAGGCTATACATGGCATACAAACCAACGAGGTCTTGCTGTAGACACGATCCTTAAATATGAACTCGTCAAGCCAAACGGGGAAGTTGTCACCGTCACTGAAGCATCAGATGCAGAATTGTTCTTCGGTTTAAAGGTAAGCATTTATTTCAGAGTATCAAATTGATTATTGCTGATTACTGGCGCAACTAGGGTGGTGGTAATAATTTTGTAATGAGCTTTTCTTTTGCGTTTAGATACTCCGCTAAGTCAGTGTAGGGTATCATCACTCGATTCACTATGAAGGCCTTCCCGCAGGGGCCTGTTTGGGTGCGTTTTCTTTGACTCCAAAGCAGTAGTTTTGTTGACGAATAGCAAAATAGGGTGGTGTCATTACGTATCTGCTCCCACAGATACCAGACGTGACAACTGCTTTCACTAAATTTATCTCGACCGTCACCGATCCGAAAGCAGGTTTAATTAATGCATATAATGCTTTTAATGGACAGGTAAAAGATCATTCCAACTCATCGTATACTTCACGAGTCATGAACCTCTCTCTCCAGCCTGTTGTCTCGCTGTTGCTATTCTATGATGGCTCGAGTCCACCATCTGGGATGTTCGATGATTTTCTCGGCATTACCGCGGTTTCGCAAGACATTTCAGAAAGGAGCCTTGTTTCACTTATTCAATCATCTCCTTCGAATCAAACCGCCGGATCAAGGTTCGTGCGCTTTATCACCGGACGACCGGACGAAGCCAGGTACTCATACTATCTCAGGGGTGTATTTCATACGGTTCCCCTTGTTAATTTTACGCCCAAAATTCTTGACACCATATTCAATGAGAGCAAGGTACAACACATGTATGTCATTGTAGTTACTTTTGCTAAGGGCGTATACTTCCTAGGTCATGGGTCTGAATGTTGTCCCAGATAGTGGAACACTCGTTTCATATGCTGTAGAGCCATTCCTGCCAACCATTCTAAATCACAACACATCGCCAACTGCATACCCTCCTACTCGCGCCCAAGCCTTCTACCCTTTCAATATCTTTTACTCATGGACAGGAGAAGCATTTGATAACAACCTGTTTGACAAAATTCGAGCGAGTGCCGATCGTATTCGGGATGTTGCCGTCCAGGATGATCCAAGGGTTGCCGATGCTCCGTTATACCCGAATTACGCTATTTTCGATACACCTTTGCAGAAGGTGTATGGCGTGAATGTGGATAGGCTGAAAGCACTCAAGGCTCGAGTGGATCCCGATAATGTTATGGGTCTGGCGGGAGGGTTTAAGTTTTAATGTTTCTCTTTATTATCATTATGCTGTAGCATCGCCTTTAGAGGGTGTTGGTCATGGTTGATAGTGTTTAAGAGCTATTCGTCGTATATATAGTCAACTATATTATATAGATAATAGACTAGTATCGGAGATTTTTTGGACCTTTGTTGGAAGCTTTAGTTAGCTTTCGAGTCTTTCGCTTTAGTTCTACCTTTGAACACGGCGTGATGGAAAATTCTACTGTTTGCATTTGGTCTACCATGACCACAACTATCATCATCCACCCTCACTTTATACCAGCCTCAGGGTAGTGAATAATCTGGCCGAATTTGTGCTCCGGTACACTGCCATCGTAAAGAAGCTATTGTTGTTTTATCTGATTCTTGAGTAGAGTGGTCCCCCTTACGAGACGAAATTGCTTACATCTGAGGCTGTACCGACTACATCAGGAAAAATTGATATATACCTGTACATAGTCACAGTATCTGAGACTCGGAGACCTCTGTACTCAAGTCCCTTTTCATGTAGCATTCGGTAGCCATCTCACATGGTTCTCCGTATATTTACGTAGCAGCCAGGGCTACAGTATAAGGTGGAAGACAGAAGATGTAAAGTCTATTATCACCTGGTCTGTACAAGGTGAATTCAGAACATATTCTGTTCTACTTAGCTTTGCTAGAGCTTACTTCCCTCCCTGGTGGTATTCATCCAGTCAAATCTTGGAATCAGTTTAGATTCATTGTCCCAGAGGGCATTACAACTTGGGCAGAGAAGATGGGATTGATTACTGTGTTCCCTTTTCTCAAATGAAATTTATAGTGTCCCATGTATCTGAGAGAAATCTAATACTAATACTTAGTTAGATACTATGGGATAATTAGTATAAGGTATAAGTGAAAGGAATGTAAGGGTACTCACAGTTCAGTCATATTTAGAGACTGAACTGTGATATAACTAAACGTGTGCCAAGTCCGAAGTTTTGATAAATAAATGTAAATAAAGAAATAAATAGACCGGATGGATAATTTCTAACAGTATCCTTTTCCACCATCTCATAAATAGTATTCTCCATTGACAAGTAATGCCTTATCCTACAGCAGCCTCCAGTAATGACAAAGCACACTTAGCATCCACCTTTATCCAGGGTCCAGGTAATATATCCCTAAGATGTAAATAATGTATTAAAGCAGGATTATAGGTATCTATAGGTATCAACTAATCTGATGTTATTAATGTGGTACTTGGCTTTCTCATTGGAGCAGCATTGAGCAATGTTACTAGGAGGATGTACAGTATAGTCATGGTTATTCGGGGCCAAGATAAGCTGGATTAAACTAGAGCGTCATTGTAACAGAAAGATTCAAAACGAGCGAAAGATATTATGTCCAGTGATGTTGCTCCATCGTGCTAAATAATATGCTGGTCGGTAACGAGAAGGTATAGGAATAAAGATAAAGCAGGTTGAAGGGGGCTTTGGTGATCATGAGGTCATTAAGACATCATTGCAACTCAACTACACTTTCTGGGGCGCGGCCACTAATGGACTCATACTTTCCACTTGACGGGCGTTTCTGACCGGAAAAAGAGGGAGAGTAGGGCATGGTCGACATTTCATTCAGTTGTAAGTTGGATCTTGAGTGTTTCAAGAAATCGGATGCTACGTCATTACCATACTTCTCTGCCAATTCGCTGATGCAAACCATATCAGCATGACACGTAGAATATATGAAGACAATGGCACGCACTTAGCATAGTTGTCCATGATTACCACGACGCTCTGCATATCAAGACGGTACGCCTTGGGCATCATCCCCTTTCCAAACCTGTATGTGACGTGGTTCGAGCATAACAATGTAGCAACCATGATCAACACATGAGCTGGCACAACGCTAAACACGCAGGTGAACCAGCGCTGCAGAATTACCCTCTGGAATTCCATGTAAGGCAATTTGCACCCAGGAAGTACGCTTCTTGAATAACATGCTGGACTGAGGGCGGCTTCGACATACGGGCTGAAAAACCCACAACAATAGAGTTCGTTTTGAATTCTGAGACGACCAGATGTGCCTAGTTGGCGGGACCATTGAGAATTGACTTTGCCTTCTAGGTTAAAGGTCCGGCGTCGGTAAGTAAGATAGCCCGGAGTGACAAGAAGCGCAAAGACGATCCAGAGAAGGAAGGTGTAGATCGCGAGGAAGCAGCGGTTGTTTAATAATATACCTGCCCAGCCTATGATGGAAGTCATCACACCGAGGGACGCAGCGAGTGTTGAGATGATAAGCTCTGTCCGATTTCCAGCCCTCACAATGTCTGAATGTTGGAAAAAGTTGAACCATATTAATAGACAAACGACCAGCGCCACGATGGAGTACGCAGTGAGCTAAGAAATCGTCATCAGATTAATTCTGAGGAAGATAGTAACGGACTTACTACAGTGTTGCAGACAAAGAGTATCCACTTGAACTTTGTCCAACGAAGTTTCTTCTTAGAACCAGACCACCCATTCGTAAGTACTCCATCATAATCTTCATCATCCTTATTTGGCATGCGTGCTTCTCCTTCCTTAAAAGCTTCGACACCACCTCCAATCTTTGGAAGTGGGGGGCCAACCTGCGTTTTACGCCTTCGTGGTGAGCCAGTTGAGAGAAGTACACTACTTGAAAACTTGGAAGGTACATAGTTGACGCTCCGTAGAGTTCCTGAAGGCGAACTGTTGATAGAAAAAGGAGATGGCGGAGCATCAAAACGAGGAGAGGTCGGAGTGCTAGGGATCTCGAGCGGGGTTGGTGTTGGTGTTAACCTGTCTGCCAGCATAGGGTATGTCGACGCCGTCAAGGAGATAGTTGAATGTGCTCTGGAGGAAATAGAAGCACGGCGAGAAAGTGAACTAGAAATATGGTATAGATTAATGTGAAGTTTTAGAGAGAGTGAAGGCAAAGAAGGATTTATACTTGCCCAGAAGGTGAGTCCATGATGGGAGCGTCCAAGGCTAATCTACTCTATAATTTTGTCAGAACCCTCGATCACGGCGAACACGATTCGAAGTTGAGCGGTCCAACTATTTAGACCTTCCTGACCCTGACAAATTAGTAGCATGACTTTGTTATGTAATTACTGTCGAGGCCACAGCAAGGAGCTCCTGATTGTGTAGTACCAACGTCTACCATTGAGGGTCGGAGTGCTCAGGTTGTGGAAGATAGCTTTGAGAATTTTGCTACAATTGTGCCCATGCGGCCAGTCTGAGTGCCACTGGCAGTGGATTCAAATCGGCTGTGGAATGTGACGTTACGTCACGCTCAGTAAAAAAGGAAAGTCATGTGAGTCATGTGAGAGTCATTCGCTTAGTCATGTAGTAGTCATGCAAATATATAATTATGACTGACACATGCATCACAAAAAGTGCTCACAGAATATAAGGTAATAAAATGACTTAAAGATGAAATAAGACAATATTTTGCTTAATTGTAATTATATGTGAATATGCAATACCTCTAAAATTATAAGTTCATATAAAGTAACAAAGCATTATTTTGGCTTAGAATCTTATTAAAGTTAAGAAGCAAATTAAAGGGCTCTGAAGGATAACAAAATTTAGAAGACAATATTCTGACATATAACAGTCATTCACACATAAATAAGATCTGAAGGTGAGTAGTTTCATTACAATAATAAAATACATTGAAATTGTGATGACTACATGCTCTAAACTACAAAAAAAAAACACACACAGTGAGATGATATGGGGGGAGGTGGTGAGACAATGTGGGGACTTTTTGGCGCAACATGCGAACTGAGTCCTAGATCTGGCCTTCACGAGGGATCACAACCGAGTACAAACTACTTGTGAGGTTGAATTGGAAAAAAGAGGAAGCTCAGATCATGCCCTCATCACCATACAATGGTCAAATGATGTCGAACCCTTCTGGCCACCATATATCAAGCAAGACAGCAAAGAAGAAGCGTCTTTCCTCACATGTATAGGCGATGCGGAATGGTGGAAAACCCCAACGGCATACGACACAGTGAAGTCCCAACATAGGACAGCTCAAGACAATTTCTCCAAGTTATACGACATGATAAAATGTGCATGGGACGCAAACTCGAAGCCTGGTTCGGTCAAACACCCGACACCTTGGTGGAACGATCAATGCCAACAAGCAAAAGATCGAGTGGCCACCTCCCCAACACGTGAGAACAGAACCCAGTATCAACAAAGTATTCACCAAGTGCGACAATCCTATTACAGACAAACCGTCCAGGAAGCCTCAAACAGCCAAAAACCTTGGAAACCGGTGAAATGGGGAAATGCTCAACCACTGCCTGCTTTCTCTATGATAAAACTAATGAACGGTAAGCAGGTCTCATCACTACCAGGATTGTGGTCACGCCTCCACGAACAATTTACTTCTTCATTGGATACCACACCAGTGTTAGAAGAAATTGATGTTAGAAGCTCACTGAGAAACCTAAACCTCGATCCGACTATTCCCAGGCGTCACTCCAATGATTGACGGCGAGAAAGAAAGAAGAGGAGATGCGTAAGAAAGCGTGTATTGCACTCTGGTAGTTACTCGGTGAGAGAAACCAACTAAGAGCTAAAGAACTAACTACAACAAACAACGAAGTTGAAGTATGGAAAAAAGAGAAAAAGAATGGTATGAGGGAGAATCGAACCATGGACTCGATGGGGGTTACCCGAGATGTCCGAAGCCGATAAGATAAGATAAAACGGAAGTGCGCGTCTAAACGAGCGTCAATGTAGATGCGCACTTAGACGGGCGTCAATAACGGATGAATGAAGAACAAAAGAAAAGATAAAGAAAAAGAGAAAAGTAGATGTTATAACAATTGACTCATACAAGCAAATCCCCACACGCCCTTTCCATCCCATAAGCAAAACAGAGATATACAAAGCATTGTCCAAGACGAAAAACGGCTCAGCTCCAGGACCGGATCACATCACTTGGCGACACTTGAAATTCCTATGGAATCACCATGACTGTTTCCAATGTCAACTACACCAGAGCTTGGCATGGTCAGTAGAAAACACCTTCTGGCCCTCGGAATTCAAGGCCTCCATCACTCTGGTCATTCCTAAGCCAAACAAAGACAACTACTCTTCCCCAAAGGCGTACTGTTACACCCTCCAACCTTCAGCGCTCAAGGTTCAACCCCTAAGCGCCCTCTTTACTATGCAGCCCCTATTTTCGACACTTCGACGCTTAATTGTTTACCTTTATTTATCCTTTTGCAAATACTCATCTTTACTGCCTCTTTGGACAGTGTTTCACTTGTAGTCAACATCGCTGACTATTCCCTCAGGCTACTCTGGTCCCCAGGTCTCCTTACTCATTGCTTTACCAAGCTACTTACTCATCTGGTTACCAGTAGTAGCTATTCTTATTTTCTTACTTGTTTCATCACACTACTTTAGTTCGTCCTAGCTACCACTTAGTGTATATAAGCAGTAGCTACTTGCCTAGGATTCCCTAGGCTTTCAATACAAGTATTCCCTTTACTCTCATCTCACTCTCATTGCTTGAGGATCTACCTAGAGCATCGCTCTACCTAGTAACCAAGCATATCTATATCTTATCTAAGCGGTGGTCACCTTGCCATTGCTGCTTCCCTTTGAGAGTCCTATACTTGGTCTTTGGCTTACTGCCTGAGCACTGAGATAGACGTCCCTTACTGTACATCTCTGGTTTGAGTGGTAACTGATGCTCTTCTAGTTTTGCCAATACCTGCATTACCCGCTTCGCGTGTTCTTCAAGGGTTTTTGTGAAGATTAAGATGTCGTCCATGTAGACGCTCATCCAACCTTCAGCTATTTCATTTCTGAAGATGTCATTCATCATCGTTTGGAACATAGCCGGTGAGTTGGTTAACCCAAAGAACATAACGAGCGGTTCGAAGAGACCCCTATTAGTTCTAAATGCGGCCTTCCACTCGTCTCCTTCCTTGATCCTTATATTGTTATAGCCCCATCGTATATCCATTTTAGAAAAGTATTTCGCCTCTGACAGTCGGTCAATTAGCTCACTGATCAAAGGTAATGGATATCGATTTTTAATTGTCATCTGATTTAATTTTCAATAATCTTGTACAGGGTGTAAGGATCCATCCTTTTTCTTAATAAAGAAAAAGGGGGAGGCCATAGGAGACTTGCTAGGTTGAATACGACCGGTTTCAAGGTTTTCCTTAAGAAAATCATCAAGCTGCTTTTGTTCGCTGGGGTTAATTGGATAGATTTTACAATCTACCGGTTTAGACCCTGGAATCAGCTCAATTGCATGATCCCATGGTCTTCTTGGTGGCAGCTGATCAAATGTTTTCTTTTCGAAAACCTTGTGGTAGGGGAAACAGTAAGCTGGTAATTTCACATTGAGATTTTGCGAAAGTTGTGGTTTGTAGGCTTGTTCAGCTAACTGTCCGGCCTTGGATTGATAAGTCCTTAGTCGTAATTCTTCCTGGCCAATTTGAACTGCTAGAAGGCAATTGCCCTCCTCCATCTCATCCCAGTCTCTTATGTCCAGTACCTCCTCTTCTGGACTGTTCACCGCACTTCCTTTATAACATGCACCTGGACATCGGGAGAATTCTAGCGTCGATGATTTCCAGTCAATTTTGGGGTTATGATATTTCAGCCAATCATGACCTAGGAAAATCTCGTTTTTGCTAATGTTGGCGACGCTAAAGTCCATGAGTTCTGTGTGATTACCGATGGTGACCCTTAGTTGTATTTTATGTGTTAATGACCCAATATTGTTTTTTGTTCCGTCTGCATTGTATACGGGAATTGGGCAGGGTAAAGGTATAGCATTTAATTGGTGTTTTCTCACAAACTCCTGGTTAATACATGATCCAGTGCAGCCACTATCCAGCAATGCCTTGACTTCGAACATTTCCAAGGTATCCGTAGTAGAGATAACACATTTAATATCCATCTGATTGTTGCCGGTTGTTCGGACAACAGTCAGTTTTTGTTTTAATTCATAAATGGACATTAATGTGTTCTCTTCACTCATGGCGTTTAGTTCTGATATGAGTGAATCTGTAACCTCGTGAAATTGTTGATTGTGGGCATATTGCTGAAGAGTTCTCAACGCTTCCTTTCTGTCTTTGTTCCATATTCTCCTGGTTACCCAGGGACCGGTCCATGCTCTTAAACCTTTTTGTTGTGCTCTTATGGGTTCACTTCTGATGGCATGTACAAACTGTCTATTGTCTGTCATTATGTAGTTGATACATAATTCACTATCTGTACACTGATATTCAACCTTTGAGTCGAAGCTGCTCATTGGTTGAACTGAAAACCCGAAGGCATGAAGGGAGTGGGGGTAACCGGGGGTTGCGCTACCGTAGCACCTGCTGCCGGAGTCGCAACTGGAACTTCTTCAATGCGGGCAACACCACCTCCCACCTGACTTCCCGCCGCCATCACCATCCTCCACAACTTGTCTCTATCAGCGTCCGTACTGCTATTCCATGCATTAACCAAACGTGTTTGCTGCTGGCGGGGATTCGGGCAAACGTGAGCCATGTGACCGGTTTGGCCACAGTTGTAACATCGAATTGGTCCTCTGTTTTGATCCACCTGCATCACATTGGGATCATGTTGTACAGGTGTCGCGGGTGCTCTCCATGGTTGTTGAGGGCGATTGACTGGAGGTGTCCAATTTTGTTGAACTGGTTGGTTTGTGTTTGGCCTCTGTGTATTTCCCTGTTGACCAGTACGTTGTGTTGTGCCGGTCTGTGTGCCAGTACCACTACCTCCTCAAGTGGTGAACATTTTCCGTTCAGCAACTGCCTGTCTCCATTGGCGGTCCAATCTGATTACCAGCTCATACCACTTCTCCAAAGTGGTTGGTAAATCTGGCACTGCCATGCATTTGTCCAATAGGGGAGAGTTCAAGGATCTCTTGAACTCGTGTATCCCCACTGTCTCTCCATAACCTGACCTCATATAACTCTGTTTAAAGAGCTGGACATGCTCCTCGGTGGATTTAGATCCTTGTTTAATTGTTGTGAGTTCTTGTATTGCCGTCGCTTGTTTGTTCGGGTCTCCGAATGCCTTGTAAATATCACGATACAATAACTTGATCTGATCTGGCTCTGTGGATTGTTCATACTGAGCCTGATAATCCAGAGTCGTCATATAGGTCAGGAAATGGTCCCTGAACATTTGTGCCATACCCAGCTGCATGAAACCGAGAACCCAGGTAATTTTAATATGGAGTGTGGGGAATTCCTGGGGTTTTGCGGACATGTAAAGGCGGCAGCTGTTTATGAATCCTTCACAAGTGGTCATTGCACCATCGTAGATCAGCGGTGTGACCATTTTGGGCCTGTGAGGTGATGCTCCCATATTACCAACCGGTTGTTGTGCCTGAAGTTGCTGTATAACAGCATTCTGTTGGTGTATGGTGTTCTGTAGAGCCATGACGCTATTGACCAATTGCTGGATTTGAATCATTGCCTGCTCAAGTGACCAGTCGGGTTCTTCTGAACCACCTCCAGAGCCACTGACCATCATCCGGAAAGGGAAGAAGATGATTTGGAACAGGTAATAGAATGGAAGGAGGGTGTAGATGAGGGGGTCCATTATAATTGATAAGAGATGAGGGTGATGATAAGAGAGTCATCAATAGTACCTTGCTACGGGCGCGCGACCCTGACGTGTAGCTTAGGTAATGAGATGAAAATGAGATAAGGGGCCTCTGCGATCGATGGCGCACTAGGCAGTGAACGAACAGTTGCTGAATCGAAGGGAGGTAGGATCATGAGCCTACGCTTTTGTACCAGATCCTTCAGTGCTCCGTGAGCTATACCAGTCTATCTCCACTGGCTATAGCGGGACACGATTGATGGGCACGTGGGGCACGAGATGGTCATAGAAGCCTGTGAGTAGGCTATGGTCAAAGGGGCCTGTGATTAGGCTTATCAGTGGGTGGAGTGCTATGGGTGTAGGACACTCTCTGGGACTACAGATTAAAGGGGAAGGGGGAGCGCAAGTGCGCTTTGGATGTGAAGTAAAAGAGGAAATGGGTCTCGAGGAGATGTTCGTGATGGGTGAGAGTAGTAAGCTCTTAGTTTATGTTAGAAGCTCACTGAGAAACCACTACCGCGATCCAACAATTCCCAGGCATCACTCCAATAGTCGACGATGAGAAGAGGGAAGGAGGAGAGGAGAGAGAAAAGGCGTGTATTGAGTCTGGTAGTTACTCGGTGAGAGAAACTAACTAAGAGCTAAAGAGATAACTACAACAAACAATGATTTAAAAGAACAAAGGTAAAGTAAGTGGCGAAGGAAGGAATCGAACCAAGGACAGATTCGAAGAACGAATCTCCGTCGACAACCCTTGCCCTCCCAAAAACAACGACTCCGCAGTATATAAAAAATGGATCCAGAACCGAACTCAGAAAATTCTAGACTCAACCACAACTGTGGATTACGCCATCTTCACGGATGGCAGCCACAACCCTGACATGGACAAGGCGACGGCAGTGGTAGTAGTGACAAAGAATAACAAACTCGTGCGATCAATGTACAAAGGCGTCAGCAGTACAAATAGCACAGAGAGCGAGTGCATCGCTCTCCAGAAAGCTATTAACCTCCTCGCACCCTCATCCTCTCCTTCCTCACCTGGCCTCTCGGGCCGCGTAGTCCTTTATACGGACTCGCGGCCAGCCATCGACCTCTTCCTCAGCACACGGGGAACGCATGACCGGATGAGCTCGGTCCGAGCAGCAACGACCCTTCGAAAATGGTTGCAAGACGATCCGCATAACCACCTACATGTCGGGTGGTGCCCGGGACACCGAGGGATCCCTTGGAATGAGAGAGCAGACAAATTAACTCGTATGCCCACAGCCATCGTCCCAAACCATAGCTCACCTTCTTTTCACAAACGACAACACAACCGCGAGTTCATGGATAAATGGAGGGCGCATCTCACCCCTCCTTTCAGATCATCCTGGCTACCCATACCGCTAGGACGACCTTCAAGTGTCACCACAACATGCAGACGGTGGAGCGCATTATGCGGAGACACCATCACTACATTCACGCGACTCACAAGAGCATTAACAAACCATGCCCCTACCGCCGAGTATTCCGCAAGATACCACCCGAGCAAAAACTCTTTGGCTTGCACCCCATGTGCTGACAGAGGAGAAGAGACTTTGAACACCTGTGAGCACATCTTTTTCTCTTGTACTGACAATACGAACTATAGTCTACCACCACTACATATACTACAACGAAAACCAAACGCAATTAAACTCATTATTGAGTTTCTAATTGCAAACCCGAGGGCTTTCACATTCGAAAACCTCGTGATCCCAGAGGATGAAGATCAGGGTGCGACTACATCGCAACCCGCTTCCCCCCCACCAACATAATTTTTCAAATACCCCATCCCTCTTGCAGGGACTTACATACAAAAACGATGTAGTTCGTAGACAGAACAAAATAAATAAAAATTACTATTCAAAAAAAAAAAAAAAGGAATCGAACCAAGGACCTCTCAGAACTCATCCGAGATAACCGAGGTTGATAAGATAAGATAGCGATAGACGCGCGCCTAGACGAGCACTAATACAAGCGTGTGTCTAAGTGGGCATCAATAACAGACATGGTGAAAATGAAGGGAAAAGGAAAAAGAAAGAAATGAAAAGAAAAAGAGAAAAAGGTGAAAATATAACAAGTCTATTCCTGGGATTTGTGAAAAACCTTTGGTGACTAGACATCCTCACTTTTGGCCATCAGTTTTTACATCATAAACCCATCTGCACTTTATAGGTTTACAATCTGGAGGGCAATCTACAAGTTCCCATACATTTTGATCTTCAAGTGCTTGTATTTCCAACTTCATGGCGTCAAGCCATTGCTGGTGAGCAGTTGGATTTCGATCTTTAAGAGCCATTATATCCCTAAATTGTAATAACTTAGGGTCCTTCTCAATTTTGACAGCTAAAGATAATCAATGTTTGGTGAAGTTGCCACCAGATTCATTTATTAGCTGCTTAATTGTTTTCTTGGGTTTCCAAGGTTTAATAAGTCTAGCCACAGACAGTCTTCCAGACTTAGCCCAAGTCCTCTT
>KZ302217.1:0-31288 GCA_002554575.1 Amanita thiersii Skay4041 | reverse complement strand
TTTTTTTTTTTTTTTGATTTCCTTCGTTCCGCCTCTCTCTCTCTCTCTCTCTCTCTCTCTCTCTCTCTCTCTCTCTCTTCTTGTCCCTTCCTTTAGATCAGATCCAAGCTCGCCGAGTCAATCCCACAGCAGGTAACTATGGGGAAGAAAAGACGTACTCCACGCCCTCGGGCTTCTTCATCGAACCCATCGACGAGCACTGATCAGTTTGTTTGTATCGGCAAACATGAAATCGAGACTACACTGCTATAGGAGCACAACTGGGTAGAATGGAAATATCGCATGGAGTGTATCCTACGAATTGAGGGTCTCTACCAGTATATATCGCCGAACGGCAAAGGGTCATCTAGGACGACGGTGACAGAAGAGACAGGAGACTGGAGAGAAGAGGACGAAACATGGCAAGCAGGAGACGCAGAGGCCTGCCTGATAATCCAATCAGCAGTCGGTGACTCCCAACGGATGTATCTATACAGAGCGACAACGGCCAGACAAATGTGGGAGCAGCTCTGCAGAGCGAAAGAGTATAAGACCCCGCGGCAACTACTTCGGTTGTTTCAAGAGTTAGTCAATGCAAAGGCAGCTCCAGGCTGTGACCTGGATCCACATATTTCGGAGCTTTTCCGGCTGAGGAAGGAGTTGCGCTTGGCTGGCCATGACATCCCAGACGGACTGTTCACTATGATCCTGATGTCATCCTTGTCGAGCGATTGGGACGATTTTATTTCGTTGTATCTTGTAATCCGTGTGAACAAGCCAGTACTCTCACCATACGATTTGGTGAGGGATTTGATTGATGAGGAAAACTGGAGGAAGATAAAGAGGGGAGGTTAGGATAGATTACCAGACGATGGGTGAGAAATACCCGATACACGATAAACAATCCCTCCTGCGATCATGGTTACACATCTTAGTCATTCCGTCGTCTTTGGTGCATTGAATTGACTCGGGTCGTAAATCTCGAAAAGGTAGTATAGAAGTAAAGTATTGACTTGCTAGCGTGTTTCCATCCTTTAACCGGCATCTGTGAGATACCTCAAAACACAACGCAATTGAATACCCAGTTTCAGTACCGGAAATCCGATCCACCACTGTACACAATAGGCAACAGGCCAGTGTTGTGATAGGTAGCAAAACACATGATTTTTTTTTTTAAAACAAAAAAAAAAAACAAAAAAAACAAAAAAAACAAATTTTAGCATCAGATTTTAGCTGTCCAGATGTGTCAACGAAATCACCACACTGGCATATCAGGCAGGTGACTGCTACTTTTTACAGCATTTTCGCGCAGCTGAAATCAATAATAGATGAGTGTTACTGATAGGTGAATAGCCTCTAACACACACCCTGTACTCTATTGCACAAGTCTCGTAATGCATCAACTTCGAAGTGGATCCAGCATACTCAACTGTACTCCACACCCTCAGGCTTCTTCATTGAGCCAATTGACAAACACTGATCAATTTGTTTATATCGGTGAACGTCCAATCAAGATTCTACAGGAGCACAGCTGGGAAGAATGAAAAGCTTACATGGGGGCCATCCTATCTATTGAAGGTCTCTACCAGTATGTATCACCAAATGCCGAAGTAACAGAAGGGAATGCAGAGGGGAGAGAAGAGGATGAAAGATGGCAAGCGGGAGCCGCAGTTACCCGTTCAATAATCGAATCAGCCGTTGGTAACTCCTAAAAAAAATCTGCATGGAGTGATGACTGCCAGACAAATGTGGGAGCAGTTGTACAAAGCGAAAGAGTCTATGACGCTACAGTAAATTTATTGGTTGTTTTGCGAATTGTTCAACACAAAGGCGGCTCCGGGCTGTGACCTGTATCCGCATATCTCTAAACTGTACCGACTGAGGAGGGAGTTGCACTCGGCTGGCCAGGACATCGGAGATGAAGTGTTCGCTATGATCCTGATGCCATCGTTGTCGAGCGATTGGGACAGTACTATTTCATCGTACCTTGCAGCATGTTCGAAGGATTCGGTAGTCTTGCCACAGGATGTACTTAATAATTACTTGACCTTCATGGAGCAGCTGAGGGATATGATGAGAAGATAGGATGTGTTGGGGGTGAAGGAAGAAGGATAAGGACCAAATGCGTTATTGAATTATTGTATAGTGTATGGACCCTTTGGCGTTCAAATGATTCATAAAGGTCGTTATCGTTGGTGAGTCGTGTTGAATCAAGTTGTGTGTTTTGGACCCAAGTGTGACGGCCAAGTGTTGCTGGCCTTCAATGAATGAAGGAGCTGAGGCGTTGAATGCCATATGCCATACTCGAATGCACAATAACGTACCTTGAGAAATCAACAGACATAACACGAAAATTATACATCTCATTCACCTTCACCTTCAGATGCAGTATTGTCCAATGCTCAACGGGTTTGAGGTTCGTCGATTGTAGGAGCTTCCAGGCTACTTGAGAACACATGGCACTGGTATAAGGTTATTTCCAAAAACTCTAAAACACGGGATGGATGTCGAGCGTGCTTGGCCACGGCCGGATCCCTCCCCTACTGTGATTGACTACACCCGTACTTAGTTACTGTTTGAGACTCTACTAGTATAAATAGCCCCCATGTACACTATGTTCGGGACTGAAGGTGCAAAACGAGTCTTTACACCGGCTATATCTCTGACTTGAGTAAGGTTACTTTCAGACTCTTTATCCATTGTGCCGTCGACTGCCCTATTAAGGCGTCTGCCGTCACACAATAGTACACCATACAATCATGGCGAGCATAGAAATAAAAACTTTGTTTAGAATGACACCACCTTCATTCTACGTTTCTGTTCCCTTCAGTCGTGCACGTATTCGCGCACACCCTCATGCCTGTGACTCTTTCTTTCCTCGGCAAACTTCGGCCGGTTCCGTACTTCGTGACCGTGATGTAACGTTGATATGACTCGATTCCGGTCCCACGCTCAGATCGTGGTAGAAACAAAAAAGACTCACATTCTCATAAGAACAAGGCTCATGTCGGCGCTGGAAGACCATAAAACACATCTTTTACTCGCCAATAAGTGACCAAGACACAGAGAGAAAAAAACGCGTATTATACAAGGTTTGTACATCAAAAAAACGTTCTCCTTTCCGTTCACTGTAATGTTGTCCTGCAGTTTGTAACCATGCCCAAGAAGACACGTTCACCGCGCTCGCCATCAACAAATCACGTTCATTCTGTTTCTTTCTGTGATTTCAAGGTTCCAATGCTTCAGAGTGACAATTGGATAGAGTGGAAGTGGCGCATGGGCGCAATTCTAGCTGTCGAGGGCCTCGGGAGCTGTATTTCTCCAGACGCTGAGGCGCCAATGAAGGCGGTAGTAATGGAGGGGACGGGAAATGGGAGGGCAGAGGGGGAGGAACTGGAGCGCATAGCACAATGGCAAAAGGAAGACGCAATGGCTCGTATCTTAATCGAATCAGCAATAAGCAACTCTGAAAAGGTACATCTGCGAGGAGCCACGACGGCCAGACAAATGTGGGAGCAGCTATGCAAAGTGAAAGAGTACAAGACCCCACAACAAATTCTTGTGTTATGTCGGGAGTTGTTACACACCACAGCGGCTCAGGGTTGTGATCTGGAGACCCATTTCTCTAACTTGCTCCAGCTCCGAGAGGAATTGCACTTGGCTGGCCAGAATATCGAAGATCAAATGTTTGCAATGACCCTGGTTGCATCGCTGTCGACCGATTGGGACGATTTCATTTCATCCTACTTTGTGACACGGGCGAACCAGTCGACAATCTCATCAGACGATGTGATTAAATACTTCATCGAAGTGGAACCGTTGAGGAAGATAACGAGGAGTCATTAGGATGGATTAGTGGGCGATAGGTGGAGGACGAGGAGTTTGCCATGATCCTAATCACGTCGCTGTCGAGTGATAGGGATGATCTCGCCTTGTAACATGTGCGAACAAGCCAACAATGTCGCTGGTTTGCAATCTGATTGTCCATGAAGAGTGGAGGAAGGCTGCAAAGAGACATTAAAATGGATTGCCGGATAGTTACCTTGCTAATACTGAGTTTATAGGTAGTGCGAAACGAATAGAATAACTCCCTTCGAGTTTGATCTCAAACCACTACTTTCAGTCAGTGTTTGCTTTCCCTCCAGCCACGCATGTACTCACTCCTGTCACCCTCACGCATATACTCACCTATGAGTTTGCATTGGATCTTGGAGGGTTACTTTCCTGAGCCTTGTCGGCTGCAGCTGTTCCATACTTCGTGACCGTGACATAACGTTGATATGACTCACTCGATCATTCCGATGCCACGGTGCAGAACTAGAAGGTGTACAAACAAAAAGCCTCACCTTCGTATAATAAAAATGGAATTCATGTCAGCGCTGGAGCCTGAGAACCATCAAGCACACCTCATACTCCATATCTATTCCAACAAGTAACACAGGAAACAAAAAAAACAACGACATGTACATCGGAAATTTTTCTCCTTGCTATTCACTGTAACATCTTCCTACAGTTACATAGTAAACATGCCGAAGAGGACACGTTCATCGCGCTCGCCATCAACAGATCATGGTCAACTTGTTTCTTTCGGCGATTTCAAGATGCCAATGCTGCAGAGTGACAACTGGATGGAGTGGAAGTCAAACATGGGCACAATCCTATCTATCAACGGTCTTGCGAGCTATATTTCGTCAGACACCGATGCGCCAATGAAGGCGATAGTAGCAGAGGAGAAAGTTGATGGGAAGGAAGAGAAGGAGAAATTAAAGCGTATAGCACAATGGCAGACTGGAGACGCAAAAGCTCGCACCTTGATCATATCAGCTATAAGCGACCCCGAAACGATACATCTGCGAGGAGCCAAGACAGCCAGACAAATGTGGGAGCAGCTATGCAAAGTGAAAGAGCACAACTTGCAGCACATATTTGATTTGTACCGGGAGTTCACCCAGATAAAAGCGGCTCCAGGCTGTGATCTGACGACGCATTTCTCCAAAATGGGCCGGGTACGAGAGGAATTGCGCTTGGCGGCTGGCGACGAGATTTTTAATGATCACGTGTTTGCTTTGAACCTAATCTCGTCGCTGTCAAGTGATTGGAAAGATTTCGCTTGGTCCTACCTTGTTGCGCGCGAAAAGCGGCGAGTTTCATCACTCGAGGTGATTAGGGACTTCACCGAGGCAGAAACGTTGATGAAGATGACGAGGAATCATTAGGATGGATATAGGTGGAGGACGAGGTGCTAAGGAGGATACCAGTAATGCGTCTGTTTCGATCTGCATGGCGAACAAGATACGATTCGGATATGGTCCGCATACAAAGTTTTGTTATTTCAACAAGTGTATGAATATATTCTTCTCGTGAGTTGAACTGACTCGGGATGTGAATTCAGGGGTTCAAGAAGGGCTGACTTGTTAATGTGTTTTCATTCTGCCTTACCTAGCCAGTACCGGGTTTTAAGCATGCAATACAATACTAAAAAAGCTCGATAAACTCTCTCGCACACTCGGTATTCGTGAGATTCTTCAACCAATATACCCTTTCGGTCCCGAACTTTGAATCAAATCACTGAATGCAACTGACTGCATATGAGTCGGACAAATGAATTATTCAATCCTAGGATCCCCTAACCCCATACGACGATCTTAGCGCGACTAGCCAGGAACATCACCCTCCCCTTCCCGCATACATTTACGAAACGCCACCCTTTTTACCCACCCACCCTTGACCCACCGAAGATCATCAATTCCCTTCCCCCATCAACACAATCACAAATTACTGTATATGATCAATCACTCCACTCGAGCGTGCCTTACGCCTTCCGCGTTACATCTAGCGGAAAATCAATCTCCGGGTTACTATATGGCTTTCATTTCAGCTTATCACCGAACGGCCACACGTTGACGCGCGATGTATCCAGAGTTTATCCTTCATCAGCGCTTATACTACTGTGAAGTAACTGTACGAATCGGGAAGGCTCAGCTGATATGATTATAAGGTGCTGCGCAGTGTGCATGCAAACTGGCAGCAGCAGCAGCAGCAGCAGCAGCGGCGCCACCAAAAGTTTTTTCTCTCTTGTCGGCAACCGTACTCTCTCTTCGGTCTTTCCGGGGGATTCTTTGCATTTAGGCTGAAACGAGTTGGGAAATCATTTGGAACAATTGATGAATGAATGAAAGAGGAGCTGTTGAGGGTTCTACTGTAAGACGCACAGCAACAACGCGAGGAAGAACCAAAAGAGAAACTCGTGCCACAATTGCTTTCTTCATAAGCTCATTGATGTTTATCAACGTGTCAAGGAACACCCTAGCCAATAAAAAAATTAATTTTTCTTCCAACTCACACACATCTCCACATGCCCGCAAACCACCACCACCACTGGCAAAAGAAACACAACTACGTCAACCCACTTGTCATGCACACCTATCCACGTCAATTTAAGCAAACAAGCTTATTAACAGGCTATACACACGCACAGCCCAAAAAGTTCAAAATGCATCGCAAAACGTGTTGCAGAAATCGAAGCAAGCCACATGAATAAAAATACGCGTATAACATGTAAGGAGTCTGTATATGTAGATCATCTCATCTATCTCAGATTCTTTTTTAAAATAATCCCTTACTGGGGCAAGGACCGCATATCGCAGCCACATAAGACACTCACTGCCAGTGTGATAAAAATAGAAACGCAAACCCGCCACTTCACCTCCCTCTCCTCCTCCCCAGCGCTTCCACAATTCGGGTTGCTCGGTAACATTTCAGGCCAGAACCAAATTGGTCAGAGTAGTACGTGTCCAATACCCAGTGCCCAGTTACAAATCACTTACTAAACCCCTCCTCCCCCCACACACCCACCCAAACGCCCTAAACAAATGACCTCTCCCTCATCATCCCCCCACACACCCCTCTTTTGCTATATCTGTAATCTTCATCTGAGATACAGATTACGATACTAATAAAGCTAGTCCTAAAAGAGATAAAGGGCTGAGCTTTTAATAGACCCACAGTACCGGTGTTCATACCGTATCCTATCGTGTCATATCGTAACCCCCCAAGTATCACATGAATATAACCTTCTTATGGCTGCTGCGCAGCGCAATTACTGACATTGGACTAGACTGGCCGCCGCCGCCCAAGTCATTAACTTTGTACTTTCCTTACACGCTCCCCGCCCTCCCCATATGGTACTATATCCCCCCCACCCCTCCCCTCGGTGGCATGATTTTCTCCCCGCCTATCTATCGCATATATCCAACACCGCTTCGTAACCAAAAGTATAATCGTTATTCTGAAACTCAGACTCAAGAGATACAGCAACTCGCACTTGGCATTTAGCACTCGATAATTCCAATCACAAGACTGCAATTCGTCATAAAAACCCAGTGTAAAGAGAAATGCTAATTCATAAATGCTAGTGATATACCGTATACCGTAATATATGCTCTAATTCTACAAGTTTTGTGTGATTTTTTTTTTCCCGTTATATGATAGATGCGTAGTAGTAATGATGTTTATATATGCCAAGTTATGTGTTATGTTATGCCAATAAAAAGAAAAAGGATGAAAAAGATGCGTCCCAAAGAAAAACACAACAACTAAAAAAGATACTTGATAAGAATATGGAGGTAGACAGGGGGGAGGGAATGTGAGAACGAAATAATGCTGTTGAGTCGTGTTACAGGTGTACAGTCTTGTGTCGCTGGAATTAGAGTTTGTTGTTCATACGGGGCCGTGAGAGGTCGTGGAGCGAGAATGGGGAGAGAGGGAGGTTGGGGAGTATCAAAGCAGTACGAGAGCGGTGTTGGGCAGAGGGTATCATCGACAGGGTATCCGTTTCCATCATACGAGGCGGGGCAGTGTCGTCGCGAAGGGGGGTATCACGAAAAAAAGGGACGAGGGGCAGAAAAAAGAAAAAAAAAAAAAGACGAGATCAAGCCAGAGCCACAGAAGGGGCACCTGACATTGAGCTCACATGGAACGAAAGGGCGCGCAGAATGAGCAGCCATTAGGGTTACTCATGACGCACTCGTGTGCAGCTCCCAAGTCTCTGCCCCCTTTGACGTCCCAGACAGCCCCCTAAACACCACCGCGCCCATCAAAAAATCGACCATCTTGACCCCCGCCGCCTTCTCAGCCTCCCGGACCCGCCTGTCCCCGCCCGCCCGGTCTCCCGCCGCCCGATACCGCGACACATACGCCTCCACAATCCGCGCCTTGTCCCCATCAGTGGGCACCGCCTCATAGGCACCCTTCCCTGCGGGCCGCGCTAGCAACGCGTACAGCCCAAGAACTAGGTCTTGCACCGTCACGTACGGTGTATGTTGTGGGTGGGCGGGTCGGATGGTGATCTTCCATGGGAGCCGCTTGTGCACGATGGTCATGTAGGGAAGTGGAGGTGCAGTTGCTGGCTGGTGGAGGACAGAGGGGGGGATGAAGGGTAAGACGGTGGTGGCGGGGTCGAAGGTGAGAGGGAATACTATCTCTCTTATTGGTGTGTTGTTGTTGCCGTAAACAACAGTGTTACGGATGCTTGGGTTTGGAGTTGTGGTGATTGAGGGGAGAGGTGTGCAGGAATAAGGCGAGCCACTGTAGTTGATAGAGGGGGGAGTGAGAAGCTCGTCCTCCGAGTCACTGAGGGTGGGGAGGGAGCTAGGCAGAGAGTAGGGTGTTGGAGGGATAGGGGACCCGCATTCTGATTCATAGACTGAGGTGTCTGGAGCAAAGTGGACGTGCTTGCTCGGCATTCTCATTGTCGTGAAACGGTTAGATATGATACGCGAGATGTTGATCTGATAGTTGATAGTGATATGTGTTGCGCGTTCCCGAAAGAAAAGATGTGATAGTGAAGAGGAAGAGAAGGGGAGGGGATGAGCAGAAAATCCAGGGCCTTATATGTGTTGGGGGTTGAGAGAAGGAAAAAGAATTAGAATTACACCTAAATAGAAAGAGAGCGGTGCTGCGGGAAAGAAGAGAGAGAAGCCTGAGGGAGAGGGAAGGGACTCAAAAGTCAGTGCAAACTGACCACAATGGACGCTGGTCAGATTCCGAATCCCATTGGCTCCAAACTCATTCCTGGCACCGCCCCGCCTCCGAGCCGCAGCCCGAGTCATTTCAGGGCAATTCAAGGGTCGTGTAAGTGTAAATCATGTCAGCCACCTGTCTATCGTTTCTCTCCCGTTCCTTGCCAACGGAACTACGGGCGCAGCACCCCCTTGTGTTATCTTTCCTCTATTCAAAATGATGATGCCTATCATATCAATTTATCCACGTAGTATGTCGTCGACGTCGGACGAACCGCGGAGATTGTCCCCACTCCACCCACAAACAGTGAGGTACCGAAGGGGAATAATGACCCAAGTACGTATCTGGGTCACGAGAGACAGAATCCTTCCTCCCGGATCCCCCTTCCTTCGGGCTGAAATGACTCAACCGGCAGCAAAGAGCTCAATTTTGCATAATCGTCCGGCCACACCGGCTCTAATTACTCACTTGACGCGCGAATGAGCGCCTCTGCACTATTCGCAACCTCTATTGCTGTGACCAGTTGGGCGCCTTCTCCTTTTCTTTTTTCCCCTTCTTTTTTATTGCTCATCTATTCTTACTACTAATGCGCCACATGCGTTCTTACATCCCTTTTGCTGTTGGTCACTAGTTCCGATACCACACGCACACTATTCTCATCTATCTTCTAGCCCGCCTTGCCAAGTACTTGTTATCCTCCTAATAATAAATCAAATCTTCCTATCTACAGTCAATTCCCCATTTATCATTCATCCATTCATCCATTCATGCACCCTAGGCTGTCCATTAGGCTCTCTCCTTCTCTATTATTACCCAACCCAACTACACCTCCCTTCCTGGGGCCCTACTTGCCAATTTGAGTCACCCTCACCTTCCCACAACCACCGTCACTGACCGACACCGACAGACCATTATCTCATCCTCAACCATTCTACACCCTTACTAACTACCGTAATTAAAATAACTTCGGACCACAGCAATGATGCTTGCTCTCTCTCTCCTAGTACCCCACGATACACCGTGACGTTCATCAATCCCAAATCATACTATACCTTTACTGACTCGGACTACTATATCTAAAAATGTTCAAACACGGCAATGATACTTGCTCCTTCTCCCAACATCCCACGATACACGTTCATTTCAGTGACGGGCAGTTCTGAATCATACCATACCTGCTTTCTCTTCCTCTCCCCGACAAGGTCCTGCAACTGACTGTTTCCGATTACACCATGTTATTACTAACTATTATAACTAAAAATACCCCGGATGCAATGGTCTATTACTCTCTTCGCCATGCCCTCCTTCTCCTGGTCTTGTGAACCGCCACCCAGTAGTCATCCCACCACAGATACCAGTGCAAATAAAAAGAAAATGGAGAAATGGCACAAACAATATGCATATGTACCAAATACTATACCCTACTATACAACCAAATTGAAAAAAAAGATAAATGAATAACAGAGCATCAGTACCACTGCCACCCACTCATCACCATCACCATCACCTCCACTACCACCACCACTCAAGTTCCCAAGTCAAAGTGCCACAGTAACGAAAAAAAAAACACTGAGTGGGGATCAGCGAGAAAAGAGTTCTCTGGGTCTGAACAACCGGGTAGCCGACCCAAAAAACACACACTGTGCCTGATCCTATCTGTGTGGTATTCTCACACACCACTATCCCGAATATATCCTCGACCTTATTTTTCGGCACTCGGGGATGGAATGATGGGATGAGACGGGATAGAATAGGATGACTGCGCGTCCTGTTGTTGTAGCTGGTAGTGGTGTTATTTTTGTAAACCACTAAGCACCCAGGCTTCAATCTGGGACGTGTCGAACAAACGACACCTATGACCTCCTCGCCCCCTTCTCCTACTCCACCTACGCACCAACACCAACCGTTACCACCTGCCCACCTACTACTACCCGTCGCCTGCCCGTCACCGACCCGTTATTCGCCATGACCATCCCATCAACCCGTCCATTCGTCAATCAATCTCCATTGTCCCACATCACCACCACACCCATCACCGATCCGCCCATCTCCCCCACCTTACCCCCACCCTCCCCAACGGAGTAAAAAAAAGAGACCATAATCACGATCTCACTGGTGCAGCAGCCACACCCGCCGGCACCATCTTCTTCCCCCCCTCCTCGCTCTTTCTTCTCCCTCTCAACGCCGCAGCTGCTGACGCAGCTGTCACACGAGAAGCGGCACCACTCAACCCAGCTCCCGTGACAGTATGGTTCTCTCGGTGCCTTGTCGGACTCGACGGCACGCTCGGCGTAGGCGTCGTGCGTTTCCCTGCAGCAGCATTATTCGTTGCCGCCACAACGCGCAACGAAGTCCCAGTGCTAGGCCTCTTCTTTGTAGTCGTGCCACTTCCGGTTCCATTTGCACTTCTTGTCCCTCCTGATGCACCAGCATTGCCACCACTGTCACTGCCACCACCACCCACTGTCCCGGTCTTCCCTGTTTTTCCACCGCTGGTACCAACTCGATCCCTATCCACCCGCTTCAAGAACGGACTCGGCAAATTCTCCTCGTCTGCCATATCATAAATCGGTGCTGGACCTAGAGCTGGCGGCTCCCCACCGCCGCCGCCACCAGAAGGATTCGACTTGGAACGCTCAACAGGCAACGGGAACGTCACCGAATTGGGCCTCGCATTCGCATTCGCACCTGGGCCACTTGTCCTAGAATTAGAACCAGAACCAGTGCCAACAGCAGAACCAGTAGCAGGTGCTGAATGGGGCTGCTTGCCACTACCCGACAATCCCGCAGCAGTGGCAGTGGCAGAGGCGCCCGACTTTTTCTTAGTAGCAGCAGTGGCGCCAGTGGAAGACGTTGGAGCAGTAGCAGTAGGAGGGGGTGGTGCCGTTCTTGTCCGCGTAAATGATGGCCGTGAACGAACGGGACCACGAGAAGGCGAAGAAGGTACAGGAGCTGTTCTGGAGGCAGTTATAGCGGTAACATTAGAAGCTGTAGCTGTCCCACTAGCTATCGTAGATCCTGAAGCAGTCCTAGTTGAGGGCCTTGTTGTCATACGTGTCGTCACGGCATTTGAACCAGAACCAGAACCGACAGAAGCACCAGCACCAGCACCAGCACCAGATGATGATCCAGCTTCCGTCGAGCTTGATGCATCACTCCGTCCTCTCCTCATCCTCGACCCCATTTTCAACGTCTCCCTCTCCTTCCTTGAACTTGGACTAGGTGGTAGACTTCCCTCGTCATAATCATCATACTCTTCGTCCTCTTCATCTGCATCACGTCGTTTCCGTTCTCTTTCATTTTTTCCACCACTGCAAGCGCCCTTACTATCAATATCATCATCCCTATTACCCTCTTCCTCATCGTCGCTCCCAAGCTCGAATATCTTCGTAAAATCCAGGCCCACCTTGGGTGATATGTTGAATAAACTTGCCAACTCCGCCGGCGTGGGTGTAGCCAACACCTCCCCTGTGGATGTGAGAATAACACCCTTCATCGCTGACGGTATGTACCCATCGCCGTGACTGCCGTTGATGTGGTACGTCCCCCGTGCAACCGGCGTCTCGAGTCCCGATCCATACAGTCTTCCTAGACTGGGTAACGGATTTGTGCTAGTCGAGGCGTTGGTAGTAGTTATAGTAGGCACGGCACCTTTCTGTGTTGGTGTCGGAAATATTGATTCGAACGATAATTCATCTTCATCTTTGGCTAGTGAAGATATTGATGTTCGTCTTTTTGGTACACGGGCGAGTGGCGTTAGTAGGTTCTTGACCTCTTCCAAGGGCGTTTTGTCTTTCCGAGCTAGGACAAGCCATATAAGAATTTTCGCCAGAACAAAGAGATAGACAGAAAGAAGCACCTTTCATGACAGACTCCTCCTCCCATCGCTTCACCTGCTCTTCCAACTCTATTCTAACTCCATCCAACCTTGCCTGCTCCTTCCTCAGCTCTTCCTCTCTCTGTCGCACCGCCTCCATACGCTGTTCCATTTGGCGCATGCGCACCTGGACTTCCTTCGTAACCTCTGATTCGCGACGCGCCCAAGCCTCGCACACCTCCGTCTCCCGTCTCCTTACGGCTTCCATAATCTCTTCCTCCCTCCGTGTCATCGCGAGCTTCACCTCCTCCTCTCGTCGCATCACCAAGACACGTAGCTCCGCCTCCCGCCGCGCCACGGCATTCTTGATCGCCAGCTCGACCTCCGGCTGCGTATATTGCCGCTGCTTGTGTTGGTGTTGTTGCTGGTGCTGTTGTTGGGCAAGAGCAATCATCTTTTGTAAAGACGCAATCTCCGCATCCTTTTGCATAAGGAGAGAGTTTATTTGCTTTTCTTTGTCTGCTAATAACGATTCGCGTGCGATGACTTCACGTTCTTTGCTCGCGATCGCGGATTTATGCGTTCTCACTGTAAGCAGCCTGGAATTTATGAGGTGTGAGTATTGGAGAAAATCTCGTGATAGCGAGGAAGAAGGTATACGTACATCTTTTCCGTCTCGGAAACTTTAAATACTAGTTCGAGCCGTTCATGCTGTAAAAGTTGAGTGGCTGAAGGTCGCATTGCGGGCTATGTGTTGGGTATGTGTCAAGAATGAATTGCCTTTGTTAAAACAAAGTAGACGACGTACATTCAGACTCAACATGGATTTTATTACATTCGATAGGGATTGTGAGTATCCTCGTGGTAGTGGGGGTATCCGTCCGTTTCTTCCCAGAAGAAAAAACGATATTCGAGTAAAGTCAACACAGAAAGGTATGCGCGTACCGTATACATATACTCAATTCCGCATGCGTCTTTGCTTCGTGGAACGGTGGCTTCATGGCACATAGTTCATAAATCAGACAGCCAAGTGACCAGATGTCAGATTTGGAATCGTAGGCTTTTTCTTGCATTAGCTCAGGGGACATGTAATATGGCGTCTGGTGTGGTCAACAAGGGGGATTGAGGAAAATTCAGGTATATGCACTCACCCCAACGTAAGTATTTGCGAAGCTGGCCTGCGCCAATGCTTTCGACAACCCAAAATCACCAAGCTTGACGGTATTGTTCTCATCCAGAAATACTAACAACGAATCAGTTTCGATCGCTATCTAGAAATCGCGTAAATCGGCATACCATTATCAGGTTTTAAATCTCTGTGCAAAATCTGCACTCTCCTTCCCCCAGTTCCACTATTAGGCAACCCTCCGTTCCCACCTGATTCTCCATCTGTCCAAGCTCCACTCCCCATCCCACCCCCTCCAGCAGTACTCCCATCCCTGCTACTACTCCGCGCATGTCCATTAGGGTGATGACAATGTTGTAGCGCCAATAAGATTTGCATAAAGTAGTTCCAAATGGTATCTTCGGGTATCGGTCTATTATGTTTTGCAGCCTGCTTGATCACCGCAGAGAGGTCTCCGCCGCCGCAGTACTCCATGAGGATGTAGAGGATGCCTGCATCACGGTCGACATGTCGATCAATGTACCGCACAATGTGTTCGTGGTGCAGGTCCTTGAGGATGTTCCTGGGAGGATTGTTAGTGGGAAAATAATGAGAGATAGCGATGAGACTTACACTTCTGCAACGATCTGCTTCCGATCGCGTTCGCTCATCCGCTCAAAGTTGAGTTCCTTCCGCGCATATACCTACCTCCACAAAACAACAAAACCGTCAGTTTGGCCTTGTGGGAGACTGGATAACGACAACACGAGTGACAACTCCTACAGAAAAATTTTGTGAAAAAAAGGAAAAACACGTACCGTCCCATCTGACCTTCTTCTCACCTTCCTAATGACCCCAAATGACCCATTTCCGATAATGTCCAGCGGGTCGAACTGGTCAAGCCACGAGTTCGACATGCCTGAATTTGTGAGTATGCGTATATGCGAGTGTGTCTATGCAATTGGTGCGTGTATGTAGTATGTGGGTATTGACTCTTGAATGAGAATGGCTTGATTAGATGCGGGGCACGGATACGGATGTGATGTGGAGTGGTGGGGACTATGATAACGGAAGGTTCAGGGAGTGTGGAAAAAAGAGAAAAAAAAGGATATTAATGAGAAAGGCGGGAGCGGGAAGAAGGAGAAGTATCGCGCGGAGTATGATGGTGTGGTGGAGCGAAAGTATTGGAGACAGACGTGCAAGGCAGCGTTCAGCCAAGCAATACGCACCGACCACAGTAAACTCGGGAATGAATGGGCCACCACTCGCACAACAGCATCTCTTGTCCAACTGTCACTGTCACGTGATCGTGCTCCTCTCACTTGTCACACTTGCTTTTAGCATGAGAGCAACTGTTCATCTGTTTGCATCCAAGCATGGTACTGTAATGCAGTCTGCGTCAATAGCAGCCACACTCTTGGGACTTTTTGGCCAGTCGGCACATCTCCAATCATCGCCGCATTTTTACTGTGGGAGTCATCACATCCAGTGTCGGAGAAGTGTCACATTAAGAGGATGTGTCATCCAGTTTTGTTTGTTTGTCAAACGGTAAACAATTTCAACTGCAATGACGCAAGTGTCGATCTGGAGCGACAGTCGAGTCGGGGCGCATAGACATTGCTTATCAATGGAAATGCATCGAAAATGAGACTTCCGCCTCTCTCAATCTACAACTACGATGCCTTTCACCATCGACTTTGCGAGTGAGTATTCCCTCTCTTGAGGTCGCCTGTTGTGGCCTATATCATCCTTCTGTTCTAACGTGTCTGTTGACCAGAAAAATGTATTGTTGTGACTGGTGGTAACCGCGGTATTGGATATGCCTTTTCCCGTGCAGTTGCCTCAGCTGGTGCTAATGTCGCTGTGATCTATCGGTGGGTACCTCAATAACATTTGAAGTACTATTAAGCAGGCAATAGGAGTTCAAAAGACGCGCCTCAAGTGGCAGAAAAGATTGGCAAGGAGTTTGGTGTCAAGGCCAAGGTGTGACCTTCATGTATGCGCGTCAATCACTACGAACCAAACTTGTCTTTTACAGGCCTATCAATGTGACGTCTCGGATACAGAACTCGTGGTCAAAGTCATGAAGGAGATAGATGGGGAACTCGGACCTATCACGGGACTCATCGCAGTAAGATTTGATGCAAATCTCAATACCTTCACAGCCTCACACATGTTTTCAGAATGCGGGTGTCTCTGTGCCTAAGCCCGCGCTTGAGCTCACGAAAAATGATTTCAATGTTGTCTATGAAGTCAATGTATTTGGAGTATTTAATACGGCACGCGCAGTCACCAAGTAAGTTTTGCGGCTATATTGAGTCCGTTGCTCAAAATTGTCCAAAGATTGTGGCTTGAACGGGGTTACAAAGGGTCCATCGTTATCACGGCTTCAATGAGTTCACAAATCATCAACCAATCTGGTCAGAACAAGCCTCTTGCACAGGTTAGTCATGCAGGGATTCGAAATTTCAGGTATTAAAGGATTAGTTTAGGTTTTCTACAATTCCTCCAAAGCTGCTGTATCAAACCTAGTTAAAGGACTTGCTGCCGAATGGGCCCCGCATGGTATCCGTGTCAATGCACTTTCTCCTGGATATGGTAAGTTTTTTGTTGCTAAAGACCCATAGACCTCTTTCTTACCAAGAAACACGTACAGTGAAGACTGATCAGACTTCTCACATGGACAAGAAGATCCTCGATTATCAAGCTAGATCTCTTCCCTTGGGGCGATTTGCTGAGGTACATCTCTCCAGATCTATCCCAATCTTTACTGATCTGTGTTCACGATATGCAAGCCTGAGGAAATGACTGGGCAGGCAATCCTACTCCTCTCTGATCACGCTTCCTACATGACGGGCGGAGAGTACTTTGTTGATGGGTATGTAATAACTTCGTTTCAATTTCGCAGGATCTGTACTGAGAAATTACAAGTGGCCAGCTCATTTGGTAATTGTCAGAAGGACTTCATGTTTATATGGCTTTCTTTAATTGAACTTGCGTGTATCTGAAACCTACACGTTTTCTGTCCAAATATATATGGCTTGGCTTGGCTAGTCATTAGACCTTCAAGATCTCCGCGCACATCGTACATATGATTACAGGTGTCAGGACATGCCTCACTGGTTGGAAGCGAAGTGATAAGGTGAAAGCAAGGATGGCTCGGGGTTTCCAGCGCTTTTCCCTGACAATATGAGTCGGTTGACTTCTGATATTGGTCCTCAGCATCGTTCTTCCCTCCTCAGGCCCTGACAAAAGCTTGCATTTGCAAGAGCGTTATTCATACCCTTTCTACTGCTAGCTTAGCAGGATGCTACTCATTACCGATCGAGAGTTGTTCAAAACCACGGGCCTGAATAATTCAGTAGCCGATTTAGACTGCATGGCTAGTTTGGTAACCGCTAGACAATCCTTCGCAATAACTGTCAAGGATAGGTCAATAGCAACACCAGATTGTTGTTCCAATTTGTTGCTCGAGAAGCAGACTACCTGCGAAGCACAAAATATGAAAAGGTCAGTGTATCATGCTGTCACTGGGATATTAATAAACTGACCTACATTTGAAGTATGACTCGGCTGGAGCGAGTCCACAATACATCTCTGGTAGCATATATCTCCATTCACCATAATGGGGTAGCGCACGTAGTGCTTTTATCGAGCATACACAGGAATAATAGGTTATGTATCTTGCACAAAGGTAACGACATTGCTGGGGCGAACCAAAACGTTGCAGTATCCATACCGAATGGAACTGACTTGGGGTTCTACTGCTGCATCTACGTGGTTGGTGGCAACCACAAGGTTATACTCTATCGTGAATTGCTGTTACTACTCTCGGTGTCTTCCAAAGTTGAATGGAAGGAGCTGGGCTGGGGCTTGCAGTATCCGATATTGCTCTCTGCATCTAAGGACTTTGACTGGACCAGAAGCAGTGAAACACATGGTATTGAAGCGTTTGACAGGACAGATCAAGGGTATTCTGCTCCGAGAAAGGCATTAGAAGATGTCGAGGACTTGGGGCACTTGTTAAAAGATTTTGATGATGCGTTTGATGAATACGCTGAAGACATTGCGCGGTACATGGCAGAGTTAGAGGTATTGATTTTTCCTTGATTAGCACACAGGGATAGTAACGTTAATTATATTGGCCAGGTAAAATGTCTTCCGATTGCGAGAGAGCCGAGTGAATCTGCCTTGTCATCATCTGATCGCCGAACGGCGATTGATATGTTGGCGTACATCTGCTGGTGTCAAGGGCTGATGCTTGAAACTTTGTGGGTCGCTGTCAATCTTGTGGACAGGTTCCTATGTTTGAGAATGGCGCCAATGGAGCAAGACTGCGTTGGGTTGTTGGTAATAGTCGCAGTCAACGTTGCGGTCAAATTTACGGAAAGTATAGCATTGGACGTGAAATACGCAATGGAAGTGTCGGGGTGGTGGTATAGCCCTGATAGAGTACTCTGTGCCGAGAAGTGGTTGCTTGGGGCGCTGGAGTACGAAGTGTATTGTGGATGTTCACCATGGTATTGGATGAGGTATGGCAATGGGCCTAGAACTTCAGGCGCGGAGCAGGAAGCAAGTCATTTGGAGGACTTGTTAGTGCAGGTGATGCTTCTTGATTATCGATTCATAGGCGAGAGGCCCAGCGTACAAGCGTTGGTGGCGATATACACTGCTGGGATGATACTAGGTGTGGAGAAAGAGGAGATCAAGAGGCGGTGTCAGAGGCTGGGATGTGATGTTGATACTGATGTTGATGAGAAGCTGGGTCGTGGGTGTGAACTGGTAATGAAGATAGTTGGAGAAGAGGAATTTGGAGGGCTTCGACTGGGTCAGATATACATGGAGGAGACGATGTGTATGGTGTCGAGAAGGGCGTCAGAGTGGGCGAGGGGGAAGTGTTTCGTATAATTAGCCAAGGACAGGTGACCCTTTGAATCAAAAAGTCGGCGTTGCCTAGGTCTGTCACTGTCTGCAGAGCCGGTGATGCCGGAAGGATGAGGTTTAACCAAATATAGTAGGCACTCACCTAAACACAGACTGGACTTGCAATACAGTACACTTTTCTCTCGGCGTCCCGGCCTGGAACAAGAATTCCTCACTTGAGATAAAATATAAAAATCTCACCATCCTTTTGCCTGTGTTGCTTCTCTTTAAGCTTTCCCTTTCACCACCACCGGTAAACTCGGTCTCCCTCCCACCAGCCAGCCTCACCTTGCTGCGCTTCCCCTCACATTCTCTCTCCTTGACTTTGTTCAGTGCCTGTGAGAGGGACGGAGGTAGTCGATAAGAGACAAGTAGGTTGCAAATGAACTATCGATATCACCACCCGTATAGTGGGTCAGCTGGGTATATCTATGCGAATGAGGTGGGTACAGGTGTTGTTATTCTGCACTGTGTTGATCATGAACTCGTATGTCTTTTTTGCTCTTTTGTGTTGATTTCAGTATTTGGTCGATGATCGGGAGAGAGAGAATGAGGCCGGGAAGAATCCATATGCGCATTTGAAGAGTTTTGTGCCAGTAAGTGTCGCCTTGTGCTTCCATTTTTCCTTGGGATGCTTGTGCTGACAATGGGATTTTCAGGAGATGGAGTCCACGGAGACGTTAACTTTGCCGCTGCCCACTGCTTCGACTGGTAGCGCCAGTGGTAGTGGTGGCAACAGTACAAGACGAGATCCGTATGAAGAGTTGGGTTTGTCATCGCGGCCACCACTGCAGCGGTATTACGGCTATGAAGTGAGCGGTCCAATGACTACAAGTACGAGGAGTATGGATGATATGTGGAGCAATTCGTGGTTTGGTGAGCCGTATGATGATGATACTACCACTGCTGGTGTGTTTAGTGATGATGGGCGGGCGATGGGAAGGGAAAAGCCTGAGGAAAGAGAAGGGGCTGCTGGGAGGAAGAAGAAAAGGTTGCGGATCAAAAGATGGAAGAGGAAGATTAAGGTGTGTTTTAGTGATTTTTTTAGTATTTCAAGTGTGCTTTGGTGATTGATGACATGATGTCTTGATCCTTTCAATTGTTTTCACGGGATTTTTCTCGCGTTCAGAGGAGACTCGGGAAGGTTCTGCGAGGCATACAGAATCTAATGCATGTGCGGCTCGAGCCCCCAGCTTGGATCCCGAACACTTGTTCTCGTCTTACCCAGATTGATATTGATTGATTCACCTTCCCTTATTTGTGTTTTTATTATTCGTGTTCAACCTCGGCATATGCTTTTTCTGGCTCATAACCAGCATCAGCAAAAGTGAGATCTACGCTCATGCCGCATTTAATTTTTTTTTTTTCACTATCGGGTCAATCCAGGTTATATATCTTTGTTGTATTATTTTATTGTTATGTTTTATTTCTCTTCCTGTGAGAGTACTGAGTACTGTATTGGACCTGTATCACACTCCCTTGTCACAATACTACTTTTTTTCTGTTTTTTCCTTGGTTGTTCGGGATCTAACGAAAATGAAACTCAGTTTTAAACTCCGCCGGTGAGAATTACGCAGGACGTGGTTGGTTGGTGGACCAGAAGCCGGGAATTGTTGTACACAAACCCTGAAATAATCTCAACACCTCTTCCGAGAGCGCGCGACTCTGCGCTCTGCCCCTCCTCTCCCCCTTCCTTGCTCAATATCCCTCATTTCTCTCTCATATTAGACGCAGGAAATCCAAAAACGAGTTTTAAAAAATGTTGCGAATCGTGTCATCCGCTTCTCGACCCTCGTCGGCGGGATTACTCGGAAAGGTTGCCGTCTCTTCACATCCCTCCCGTTCTGGTAGGTTTTGATCTTTGTGGTGTGTGGAATGTGTGCTGGTTCAGTTTTGACGTTTTCTTCATCTTCGGGGCTTTCCTTTTGCTTGAATCGTGTACTGTTCTATGCGATACTAGGTCGACGTACAGTCGCTTCGACTTCGACGAGACATGCAGAGATTACATTGACGGTGGATGGGAAGGAGGTGACTGTTCCCCAGGGTACGAAGCATCGTGTACAGTGGGTGCGCTGATGGAGGAACTTGTGCGTTTTAGGTTCTGCGTTGATTCAAGCTTGTGAAGCGGCTGGTGCAACAATACCAAGGTGCGTCGCTGTCTTTTCTTGTACATTCCTTTATATCGAACCTTTTATTGCTACAGATTCTGCTATCATGATAGGTGAGCGTTTTTTTGGTTGCCTGGTGTGCTCGTTGGTTGTATTGTAACACCCCTTCTTTTGCTTCTCCCTTAATGAAGGTTATCTATTGCTGGGAATTGTCGGTGAGTTCATTCGTGATATCCACTATCTTTCATTTTCAACTTATTTGCTGGGGTGCAGTATGTGTTTGGTAGAAGTTGAGAGATCACCTAAACCTGTCGCGTCTTGGTATGTTTCCATATGCGCGTTGCTGGTCGACCCCTTTCTCTTATAGAACCCCCAAACCTTCGTAGTGCTATGCCTGCTATGCCTGGATCGAAGGTGTGGACGAACACTCCACTAGTACACGAAGCACGGTATGAAGCTCATTTTTGTTCGCGCATACATCTCACACATGTCTTGTGATATAGAGAGGGTGTTATGGAGTTTTTGCTCGCCAACCACCCGTTAGATTGCCCTATCTGTGATCAAGGAGGAGAGTGTGACTTGCAAGATCAATCCATGCGGTATGGCTCTGACCGCACACGTTTCCACGAGATTGCTGGCAAACGCGCTGTCGAGAATAAGGACCTCGGTCCCCTTGTCAAAACGTCCATGAATCGTTGCATTCAATGCACGAGATGTGTACGGTTTGCCAATGAGGTTGCTGGGGTCGAGGAGCTTGGTACAACTGGTCGTGGAAACGATATGCAGATAGGGATGTACGTGGAGAAGACGATGAACTCGGAGCTATCTGGAAATATTGTAGATTTGTGTCCCGTTGGCGCGTTGACGAGCAAACCTTACGCGTTCCATGCGCGCCCGTGGGAGTTGAAGAACACGGAGTCAATTGATGTAATGGATGCTGTTGGGTCGAACATCCGTGTGGACTCGCGTGGAGTGCGGGTCATGCGCATACAGCCACGTACAAACGACAATGTTAATGAGGAATGGATCAGCGACAAGACACGATACGCGTATGATGGTCTCACATTCCAACGATTGACAACACCTCTTGTGAGGCAGGGTGAGCGGTTTATTCCTGCAACTTGGGAGGACGCGTTGACCGCTATCGCGGATGGTCTGGCAAAGACTGGGGTTCAAGGTGATCAAATTCAAGCTGTTGCTGGCCACCTTGCGGATACCGAATCGCTCGTCGCTCTTAAAGATCTCGTCAACAGGCTGGGTTCCGACAATCTCACGACGGACCAGGCTGGAGGAGCCGTCCCACCTGTTCATGGAGTTGACGTCCGTTCGAACTACCTCTTTAATGCGACGATACCCGGAGTTGAACAGGCTGATGTCATTCTGCTTGTAGGCACTAATCCCAGACACGAGGCTGCTGTTCTCAATTCTCGGATCCGGAAGAGTTGGTTGCACACTAGTCTTGAGGTTGGATTCATTGGTGAACGTGTTGATACGGCATATGGGTACGAATACCTTGGTGCAGATGTGAAGGCTGTGCAGGACTTTGTTGCTGGAAAGGGCCCATTCGCAGCCAAGTTTAAGGCCGCAAAGAAACCTTTAATTATCGTTGGCAGCGCGCTGGCGGAGCACCCAGATGGCGCAGCAGCGTACAGCCAGCTTGCTACCTTTGTGGAGAAGAATAAGGACAAACTCGTCACGCCAGAATGGAATGGATTCAATGTGCTACAGCGGGCAGCGTCGCGAGCTGCGGCTTACGATATCGGGTTTGTGCCGTCAGCGCGGGCGACACAGACCAAGGCCAAGTTTATTTATTTGCTGAATGCGGACGAGGTAGATCCCAAGTCGATACCCAGAGATGCATTTGTCGTGTACCAGGGACACCATGGTGATTTGGGCGCCCAACTCGCTGATGTGTGCCTGCCCGGAGCAGCATATACTGAGAAGTCGACGACATGGGTTAACACAGAGGGCAGAACGCAGCTGGGGAGGGCCGCTGTGCCCCCACCTGGCGCATCCAGGGAAGATTGGAAGATCATCCGGTGGGTACTTCTTTTTCTGCTTGTCCGTAACTCTCTTCCCTCATGTTTTGATTTAGTGCTCTATCCGAGGTTCTCAACAACCCGTTGCCGTATGACGACGTGCTCTCGCTGCGGGATAGGATGTGGGAGATCTCACCGACTTTAGTGAGGTATGATGTTGTGGAGGAGACGTCGAGTGATTTGGCGCTGGCTGGGTTGAAAGTAGTGGCACAAAAGACGAAGAAGCTAGTGACTGGCACTGGTGCAAGTATGAAAGGTGTGCCGTTTGAGAAACCAATCAAGAATTTCTACATGACGGATCCGATTTCGAGAGCGTAAGTACAATTTAAATGTCTTCCTTGCACCTCTAATTTTGTCTTTGCTTCTTAGATCGGTCACCATGGCGCAATGCACGAAAGCGTTTATGAATGAAGATCTCAAATTGGATAAGGAGTCAAAGGCTGCGGCGTTTGCATAGGAAAGGAAAACATGTTCTCATTTTGGAATATCCCCATCCCTTCTACGGTCTCACCGTTCCTACCCACCTGTATCTCAGTTTTTGTTTTTTTTTTTTTTTAATTTAGAAATCACTCTTTTGAAAAGAAAAAAAAAGTGAATGAAAACTACTATTAGGTTTGACACGCCGCTAAGTGATTTCTGACTTGCTATTCACCAGGAAAAAACCCACAGAACAGGTAATGGCTTCGAGATGGGTGAGTCCGGAACAATCGGTCGTGCTTAACCTTAACAATTGAATGGTACGTACCCCACCAAATAACCTTACGGATGATATTAGATTACAGTAACGCGCGCATTCTGTCTGAAGCTCTATTTTTTTTCGTTAACGAAAAACACCCCAGTAACTGTCACCTACCAACAGGTGCGTTTTCGGTCATTACTTAAAGTCTAACCTTGAATCCAGGAATCTTGAAAAAAAAAACACACACACACATCTCTTCGATATCATGACCGTATTGAGCGTGAATATACTTGGGCCGTGTGCAAATTAGTATATAACACACTCGGATTTTGCTCGTTTTTTTTTTCTGTCAAACGTCGAATAATGTCATCTAGGAAGTCTTCGTAAGTCTTGTCACCCTTGGGTGCTGGCATCACGCTTACCAACCGCCGAATACTCAGCAGCCAGCGACAATGCCGAGAAAAGGACCAAAGCATAGTAGCTATACTAGTACTGCTCTGTGTTGTGATTATTAGAAGAAAGTGGTTGCCGAGGGTAGGTGAGATAACACTTCGTCTTCAACATTCAAGTTTTTGCTGACTGACATTGTAGGTTATCGATACTATTGCCATACCATATGATGACGAGAACGAGTATGATGGTGATATCGAGGATAACAACGGAGAAGAGTAATGAGGCAGGCGGGGATGAACTGTATGTCCGTTTCACTGAGATTCGTTCTATCACTGCTAACTTTATCGGCGCGCCTGAGGCAGTCAGCACTAGTCATGAGTAGTCTAATTATGATGTCAAACATACATTTAAACCGAAACTGTTCAGTTCTTCGGGAGAACACATCTCACTGTATCAATGTGATTGATACCATGTCTTGTTGATTGTCAATCTGAACCAAGAAAAAAAACCATATTCCACAAAAAAGAGAGAGAAAAGTAATCCTTATATGACAAATGTTATCCTCTTACAATCCCTACAGTGACTTCCGGCCCTTCACCTCTTGAATCCAAATTTGTCGTGCCCCGATCCCTACTCCTTTCCACTGCCCTGATTCCTCCCAGTGCGATCATGCACTTCTCCCACACCCATTTCGTGAGCTTCAGCACGTCGTCGTCTTCCAAATCTTTCTCTACGTGTACTTCGATCGTCACCACCAGCGGCGCAGATGCAGTATCGTTATGACCCCAAAATGAAGCAGTGTGCTCCTGGCTTGCTGACCCATCAAAAGTCCGTCTGCCGGGAACAGCAGAGACGGTTGGCGTGAGCTGCCAAAAGTGTGGCGCGGGGAGATGGAGAACTTGAGGGTGTTGCTCAACCTCACGCATCGCTCGTAGAAAAGACTCCATTTTTCCACCAGGGAGCCCACGTGCAGGTGCGGTTTGCAGAAGGACAGTGCCAAGAACCGAACATGCTCGATATGCGATGTTGAATGTGATAATCGTGATCAGTACGGCTACGAGTAAATCGTATATTTCATGTTGTGACCTGGATCAGATTACCCCCGTTGAAGTTAGAATACAAGAAAATGGTAGGAGAAGGGAGGATACTTACGGAGGGGTGAACAATGCAACGAAAAGAATTAAAACACAGAAAAAGAGAGGACTAACAATGTAGGGATTGGATAGCATGAGCCAAGGTTGGGACATTGATGGAGGTACGTGATATGCTTTTTGCGTTGACATGAAACGAAACAGTGCACTGAAGGAGGGTATCCGGTTATCGGTCACTATCAATAATACATCAGATTTATGCAGCCAGAATAAAGTAAGCTACTCACCATTAACTAGTCTCGCGTGATTATCGTAGAACAGGGCTGTACCAGCGAGCGAAATGAGGGTTGTAAATAATAAAAAAATTGGAAATTCGATGCTAGAATAGAAGACACGCGCATAAGTCAGCGTTACTGCGAATGACCGAGTATAAAAAGATTACCCAAGTAGGCCATCTTCGGTCTCTCCACGGTGATGGTGATGGTGCCCTCCCTCACCTTCAGGTCTAGCACTCAACAGCACATGCTCCACCGACTCCTTACACACGTACACGGAGGAAAACATCAGGTACACCGCCTGCGCAAACATTAAAACCGTCTCCACTCTCGCATTGCTATCCAAACGATAGAGGGATAACCTTATGAACAAAAAAGGCCGAAAAGGTAAAAAAAAATATAGGTGAAACTTACCCATATGGTCTCCTAACTTTCTCCTTCGCACCTCCAGTCCCAGCAGCCTCACGAGCCCTCAACCACTTCGGTACAACCTTGCCTATGGCAACTCCGGCCGCATCAAACACAACCCAATACCCAACGCCGGTACATGCCAACGATGCGATCTGTTGTCCGTACACCCACATCCAAGCCCCAATGAAGAACTGTGCCAGGCCCACCACGCCGGCCGCTGGCGCTCCTGCCTCACTCAACCCATCACTACCACTCACTCCCCCTCTCCCCATTTGTTCGTCTGACAGTTTTCTGGACATGGCAGAAGACCCAACTGGCGAAGATGCAAGTGACGTCGACGACCCATCGCCATCACTTGAAAAAGTGGGTGATTTATCATCCCTTCGGTCTGGGACAGTGGATGCCTTCATCCAAGGCGACACAGGGGTAGGTGCTGGCTGGGTGTGGAGCATAGCTTCCTCGCGTTGACTCACAAGATTCGCACCTGGTTCAAGAAAGGAAAAGAAGTTGTGCGAGAGCGAATGTTTATGATGATGTCCCTTCCTTGAACTTATAGATGACGTCGATGAGGAAGAAAGTGATGGAGCCATCATCGGCGGAGGAATCGGCAAACTACTAGAGTTAGGGGAAGCTGCAGCGGAAGAAGACGTCGGCTGTGTTGGTGGACGAGAACCAAACGTAAAACCAACTCCTAAAGGCGTAGGTGGCCCACGAAGGGACACACTCCGTCGTCCTGCACGCCAGTTTCCATTCTGCCCTGATGGTGGTGACGATGACATATCGTCCGATGATGCAGCAGCCTCTTGGTCTTCACTCCTTGCTCCTCCAAGCTCCAACTCCTGCGCGCCATCCTCGGCAATGGCAGAAGCAGGCAACGAACCAGGTCGCGGGAAGAATACGGATAAATTTCGCGAGTTGAGCCGCGAATGTCGACGCCCATATGCTGACGACAGTCCTGGGAGAGTTGGGCTTGTAGCTGGGCTGACGTTGTCAGAGAGTGATGACGGGGAGGTGGGGGACTCGCGGGAAGTTGGTTGGGTTGTAGATGATACGGCATCGTTGGTGCTAGCGCTCATGGGAAAGGAAACGGCAAGCGGCGAAGGTGAGGACGGTGCGAAAGCCGATATTGACCGTGTTCTTGAATGTCCCCCATGACCTGACGATGCAGGTGAATGATGGAAGGATGGCCTAAACGGGGACGCTGGTGACAGGCCATTGATACCATTGATAGCGTTTGGATTTGGTCTCCCAAAGTTGAAGCTAGGTCTAAACGGACTGGTCGGGGGTGGACCAGAGGGAAATACTGAAGTCGTCGACATACTCCTGGAGTGACTGGCAGGCGACGAATGGACACGATTCCTTGGTGGTGGCGGGGCGGCAAGAAACTGAGGTTGTTGAGTTGGAAATGGAGTATGTCCGATTCCGTTCACAAGTCCGTTCGTTTTTTGGGCGGCATCCATTCTCAAGCTGGGGTCTGTCCTTGGTTTCGATGACGAGGGTGTCGATGATAGCGGTAGCGATAGTGGTGGGGCTATGACAAAGTTCTCATCTTCGTCCTTGCTGGATTTTCGGCGGTGAATGTGTTGAGCCGTTGGTTGGTCCATTTAGAGCTTTAAAGGAAAGAATGGTGGGTCAGTTCATGCCTGGCAGTAAATCAGAATGTAATGAAGTGAGATATGAACGAAATAACACACAAGATGGTGGAGAGACGCAAGGAGGGACATACGCTGGGCAAAAGTTCTTGTCGACGCCGCGGCGCACGTTCAAAACTGAAAGTGATCCCACCCACAATTTATCACGTGATTTTTATGCAATACTGATTACGCTACTTGGACTTTTGCTTTCCTTTTCCTTTTCCAAAGCTCCTCCCTTCAAACCCAGGACGAGCCTTTGCCTTCCCAGATTTCTTATCCTTCCTTCTCTCATTTCTCATAGTAATATTATCTGTGCGTTTTTTCTGCTTGGCAGCCATAGATGCCGCCAGCTGCTCTTTCCTCTCATCCCTGATCTCCAGTCAGACTCTCAAATCACAAGAAATCATATAGGCACATACCATGCTTTCTTACTCTTTGTTTTCTCCTTCTCCTTTCTCTTTGCCGCCTTTTTCAGGCGGGCTTCGTCATCACGAACTTTTACACCTTCCAGCTTTGCCTCCGCCTTTGCCCATTTCTCTTTCTCCTCTGCTGCTTTTCTCTTTTCTTCTGACATATTAGCTACTTTCTCTTTCCGTGCAGCAATCTGCTCAAGCGCCTGCTGTGGGTTTGCTGAGGTCATGAATTGTTGTCCCCGTTTAGGAGCGCCAGCGATAGATGAGAACATAATATTTGTATATCTGGATTGTGGATTCTGCGAGTTGTCTTGAGCAGCAGACCCCGAAACAGGAACCAATAACTGTGTCTGTAGAACAATCATATATATTAGATCGTTGATCCAGAGGTTAAGAAACGTGACGCACCTTTGCTTGACTGCCCTTGTTTCTTTCCTCCCTCTCCTCCTTATCTTTTCCCTTTTTGCCCTTCATTTCGGCCTCTCTCCTAATCTTTTCTTTCGTCTCTTTCCTTCTTTTTTCCCTCATTGCTGCTCTCTGCCGTCTTCTCTCTTCCAGCAACTCATCTTTATTGCCTGCAACATCGGCCTGACCACCTCTTTTCCGATTCTTCAGCTCTTCCTTCCTAGCCTGCAACTTCTTTCGAAGGTCCTCAATACCACTCGATTCTGGCATAGGCACAATCTCTTGTGCTTGCTCTGCTGTCACATCATCATCTTGCACATCATCATCGTCGATATCATTAGCCTTTCGCTTCCCCTTGTTCACGGTCTTCGCTTGCTCTTCCGCAGCTTCCTTCTGCAGGTCTAGTATAGATTTGTTATTTTCCGGGTCAAGCTGGCAGGATATGAAAGATGATGATGCAGGAACACGGCATTAGAACATACAGAGCAAACCAATGGATGCAAAACATAAAAAGACGCACCTTGTCCTTTCTGGCTTTCTTCGACGCTTCTTTCACAGCCTGCTTCGGCGCCCTTAGTTTTTTACTGTGTTTCTGATACTTCAACGCAATCTACGTGCGTGATTATGAGCACTGGTCGGTGAAATCTGTAAAAATTTCACGTGCACACACCTGTTCATGGTTATCCTGTGCGAGATAGTATTTTGGAGGAATTAGCTTCAACAATGATTCAAATAAATCATTGTGCTTCTCCAACGAAGCTCGGAGCGTTGGTGCAGGTGTCAGCGTAAGTGCAGACATGATCATAGAGAGGTTTCTGTGTTGCCTATTTTGGGATAGAGGGTATACAAACAAGCGCAAATACAGGATCGCCTGTCTTCGTGACCGTATATATGAATGCCGGATAGACTCACGTTTTGTGAATGCTCTTGGGGTTATTAGGTTAATCAGATGAGGGTTAAAGCTGTCAAATATGAGCGCAATTAATAAGGATGTGGATTGACCTTTTGGATGTGTTTATCAAATAACCTCATGGCGAACATGCTCAGACAGTTCACACGCGGCTCATTCCCTCATTCACCTTACTATCATCACTTTCAGTCATACGGTATCGCCACATCTACTCTTCACCATCTCTTTCACCTATGTCATCCAAGAACACAAGCACTTTTACTCCTCCTCCCAAGTCCGTCCGTTTCTCTCTCTCTCTCTCTATACCATCATTCCTGCGGAGCTGATGCGCCATCGATTTCTCCTTTCACCACGTATACACACAGGTACATTAATGATTTCAGCAAGGCTCTAGCAAGCGAGGTTAGGATCCTCTTAGCCGAAGTAGGAAAACTCAGAGACGAGCGACGGGCCCTACAATAGTACGTCTATTTCCCCGCGTTTCCTTTACAAATCCTTGATGTGGGCAATGTATCACATCTTTCCCAACACTCCTCTGTGCAGTGAGATTGCGGAACTGATGAGCGTGAAATCAAAGCATGGAGCAGGTGGCGAGTATTCCCCCGACTGGCGTCCCAAGGTGTGTACAGTATATAACACGTGGTGTCCCCGCTACCCCCCCACTCTAACCTCATTCAAAGGCTGTCGAAGCCCCTCCAGAATCGGATCCCCCTCCCGCACTACCAGCACCACCGCCTGAAGAGCCTATCCAAGCTCGCCCAGGCTGGCGCTCCGTCAACAAACGCAAATTAAAGGCCATCACTGCTGGCCCGCGAACCTCCACCCCCACACCTGCCCACGTACCCGCTCCAGTTGCCCAACCCATGCCTGAACCCCGACAAGAGCTCCCTGCTTGGGCGCAGTGGAGACGTGAGTGATTTGCTCTCTTCGCTTTTCGCGTTTCTTGGCCTCGTTCTAGAGGCTATTCTGCTCTATCCGTTTACATTCGTTGACATGGGATTGACCATTTTGTATACGCAGCAAATCCGTTGCTCGCTCCCACCCCGATTGCACCAACCACGTCATCTATCCCACAATCACCCCCCCAAAGGCCTGGTATTTTTGGTAATGTGTACCTCATGTGGTTTTTGGTGCTTGACTGATTGGTCATCAGGACCTCCAACTCCCCCTCCAAAATGAGATCTTGCTGAGGGTGGTGTTTACTGGTATCATTCATCAATTTTCAATCTATACAAAGAGGAGCAGCAGTATATACATTGTACACTCACAATCTACTATTTTACTATACACTGTACTTTTGTTATTTTGTGCTGCATAGTGGTGTGATTTCAAAGTGAAATAGATAATGAAGGTGAAGCTATGTAAAATTTTAAAATCCTTTGTATTTGAATCTAGATTTACTATGTTAGAGAATAATGTGAGTGTTGGAGTACCAGCTTGCACACAGCTAAGTCCATGTTGTCGAAATTATATGCTCACAAATAATTGAAGACATCTGTCAATAAAGCAGATATTGAATCATTGATTAGATAGTGAGAATAATGATGCTCTTGTTCTTGTTATGATTCTTTTTCTATTTCTTTTTCATTTCCTTTTCTTTTTCTTTTTATCTTTCCCCCATCCGTTATTGACGCCCGTTTAGACGCGCGCCTGTATTAGTGCCTGTCTAGACGCGCGCTTCCATTTACCTTACCTAATCGACCTCGGTCATCTCGGACAACCCCCCAGGGGTCCTTGGTTCGATTCCCCCTCTTACCATTTACTTTATCCTTTGTTTAAACTCGTTGTTTGTAATAGTTGTTTCTTTAGCTCTTTGATAGTTTACCTCACAGTAATACTATTCAAAAGTTCAAGTCTCGTCGTTCTCCTCTTCTTCCTCTCTTTTCTTCTTCCTCAACAACTTTGGAGTGATGCCTGAGGATTGTAGGATCGTGGTTTAGGGAGTATTAGTGAGCTTCTAACAGTTCTGTCATAAGCAGAATCAAGTTATTCTAAAGATCATCATTACCCATGAATGACATGACATTGTCGAAAGGACGACAACAGCAACACGCAGCAGCTAGTTAAGTAAGACTTTCACTTACA